>REGO01001185.1:99333-118020 GCA_010120015.1 Rhombomys opimus
CTCTTCTTCTGGATTTCTCTGTGTAGCCACAGCTGTCCTGGAACTCCCTCTGTAGACTAGGCTGGATTCAAACTCAGAGATCTGCTTGCTTTTACCTCTCCAGTTCAGGATTAAAGGGGAGCAGCACTACCTTCCAGTGTTCATTTTTTGTAAGGGTGTGGACCCTGGTACATTACATTGCCCATACCTCCAGGAACGGCCACAATGTCATTCACAAATAGCACCAATTGGACCCACTGAGTTAATAATAATAAGAATTTTCAAAGCCATGAGGTATAGAGGGAGTTGTGTTGGTGGATCTTTGGGATAGTTGAGAGTATGATGTGTGTAGAGCAGAGCGTAAGATCAGGATATATTATATTCATATATAAGATGGTTTAAAAACAGATAAAATATTATTTAAAAAACAAATTAATTTAAATTAAACATCAAGATATAAATTAATGTAGTTTGACTTACCTATCTCTGATTTTCCTTGGACAGGTGTCTAAAAGAGAAGAAACATGGAAAATAATATTATTTTAATATATCAACATTATTTTAAAGTAATATATGATTTTAATATAATAATATTATGTTAAAGTACTACATTATACTAATATTATTACATATGAACAGTTTTCATAAAAATGCAGATAAAATATAGGTTTTGAACAGGATATCTGAAAAGAGGAACTTAGGGTTGGGTTTCATTTTAGGTGGATTTTATATGTGTGGATCTGTCTAGATGGTTCATTCCTTACTCACCTGAGGTACATATATGCACCCATCTATGTATAGGTTAGTGGTTGGATTTTTAACATCTTCCTAATTTATTATACACATTATTATTTTTGAGACAAGATCTTTCAGATAGATCTGTGGCCAGAAATCTCCAGGGTTCCTCCTGTTCCCCACCCCTTCTCAGCTCTGGTGTTCCTTAGCTTTCTAAATGGATACTAGGACCAAACTTGAGTCCTTATGCTTGTGTACACTTTGCCCACTGAAGCATGTTCCCAAAATCTTAGATACTTAAAAAAACATTTGTTATAAAAATGCAAGGTAAGATGTTCAGGGCAGCTTTATTCATAATAGTCAGACTCTTTAAACAATCCAGATGTTCCTCAACTGAGGAATGGATACAGAAATTGTGGTACATTTACACAATGAATATTACTCAGCAATTAAAAAAAAAGGAAATCATGAAATTTTCAGGTGAATGGTAGGATCTAGAAAAGATCATCCTGAGTGAGGTAACCCAGAATCAGAAAGACACACATGGTATATACTTACCTATAAGTGGATATTAGACTTATAATATAGGATAAACATATTAAAATCTGTACACTTAAAGAAGCTAAGCAAGAAGGATGACCCTGGGTAAGATGCTCAATCCTCATTCAGAAAGGCAAACAGGATAGACATTGGAAGAGGGAAAAAACAGAGAATAAGATAGGAGCTTATCACAGAGGGCCTCTGAAAGACTGTACCCAGCAGGGTATCAAAGCAGATGCTGAGAGTCATAGCCAAACTTTGGACAGAGTGCAGGGAATCTTATGAATGAAGGGGAAGACAGAAAGACCTGGAGGGGACAGGAGCTCCACAAGAAGAGCAGCAGAACCAAAAAATCTGGTCACAGGAGTGTCTTATGAGACTGATATTCCAATCAAGGACCATGCATGGAGATATCCCAGATCCTCTGCACAGATGTAGCCCATGGCAACTCATTCTCCAAATGAGCTCCCTAGTAAGGGGAGCAGGGTCTGTCTCTGACATGAACTCATTGGCTGGCTCTTTGATCACTTGCCCTTGAAGGGGGGGCGACCTTACCAGTCCACAGAGGAGGACAATGCAGGCAGTCCTGATGAGACCTGATAGGCTAGGGTCAGATGGCAGTGGAGAAGGACCTCCCCAATCAGTGAACTTAGAGAGGGGCATGGAAAGAGATGAGGGAGGGAGGGCAGAATTGAGAGGGAAAGAGGGAGAGGGCTACAGCTGGGATACAAAGTGAATATTTTGTAATAAATAAAAAATAAGTTAAAAAACTAAAAAAACAATGTAAGAAGTTACCCACACAGGTTTCTATTTTACCTGTGTCCAGGACACGTATTACATTTTCATCCTCAATGCCAATTTCTTCCACCAAGTCCATGTACTGCGTCATCTCATCCTTAGTCAGTTGATTGGCTTTTGCTGTGTTTCATGGTGTATAAGGAAGAAGATGTCACAACATTAGCATCCAGGACATTAATAAAATATTTGCCAATGCTTATTCTAGTAAAAACTGCCAAAACACAAGATCACTCCCATTTCCTTCAATATATTGGCAGCATGGAACTGCATCTTTCTCATGAGAAATGAAAGTAGTGGGTGGATCACAATGTATAATATACCATGACTCCTATTTTTGTAACATTGACTTTTTGTGTAGATTTGAGCATACAGAACACATACACAGCCTCCAAATCAATTCCAGAAAATTATGATTGATACTTAGTGTTTTTACTATTATAACTGTATGTCATTATGTTGCTTCTGTTTATATTCTTGAATCCATTCCTAAGGGTTCTGGATGCTTCCTCAGATGGCAGAACCAATTGGTCTAAACTCATCATAAAGATGAGGGGAATGACTTTTGGCTTACTGGTTAAGAATGCTTAAGGACCGGCATTCAGCTCCCAGATCCCTCATGGTGGTGCTCAGCCACTTGTAAGTCCAGTTTCAGGGGATCCGATGCCATCTTGTGGTCATTGTATGCACCAGGTACACACAAAGTGCACATACATGCAGGTAAATAACTAGTACACATAAAACAAAACCCCAAACTTGGCTACTGAGGAACAAGTCCCCATGAAATACAATCTCTTCCTATTAATTTCAACAAAAATTAATTCTGCCTTTGATGACAGAGTTGTAGAATTTGTCAGTTCCAAAGAATTTGGATGTATGAAAAACTGAATTTTGTGGACATGTCTCAGTACAGTCAGAACTCATGTTATGTGATAATTCTGACTTAAAAGTCAGAAGTTCTAAAGATTGCCAGAAACAACAGCTGAAATCCAGTGTTTGCAGTTGACATAAATTCAATCAACAAACACATTTAATGTGGTCAAGTAATATATCAATTCTTGCTTTGTTAGAGGTGGAAATCCAGGATTACAGTGGCATGAGATACATGATGTATGGTTGATATATAATTCAGAAATGCTGAAAAAGATGTGTGGGAATTTTATTAAAACCTTCTCGGTCCCAACAGAAACAAATATTTATTAATTTGCAACAAATAAACTCTCAACATCCCAATTTCCTTGCTCAATATTCTGATCAAATGGCTTGACAAAAGCAATTTATGGAAGGAAAGGGTTTATTTATGCAGTACTTTTCCAGTCATAGCACCTTGAAGTGGGGGAATTCCAGTAGGAGAAATTTGGAGGATCTGACACACCATGTCTATAGTGAGGAACAGACAGCAAAGAATGCATGCATGTGTGCTTGCATTTATCCAGCTTTCTCCAGTCTGATACAGTTTAGGATGAACTGTCCAGGGAATGCTGCTCATGTCAGTGTGCAGAGCATCCTATATCAATCATCATTCAATATCCTTCCCCAGACATGCCCACAGGCTGGTCTGATGAGAGAAATAGCCTCCATAAGGCCCTTCCCAGAGGATGCTGAGCTTTGTCTGCTGAAAGTTGAAGCTCACAGCACATATTCTTGCTAGGCAATGATTCCAACCACAGTGGGCAGAGCCTTCTTATGTCAATCATCAATAAATACAAGCCCACAGGCCAGTCTTCTGTGGGAAATTCCCTACTGAGACCCTTCCCAGGGGATTGTGTGTTGTGACAAATTGGTACTCAAAGCTAACCTTCACAGCATCAGTGGTTTATCAACATAAAGAACAAAATCAGACACACAAACACACTGCACAGAGATGAGCATGAACCCCTCTCCTTGAACTATACACTCAGATGATAAGTTCCATGTGTGGCACTCACCCAAAACTCCAGCCACTCGCGTGACTTTATTTCTCTTGTCCTTGTTAAAATAATAAAACAGCAATATCTTATCATTCACCATCTTTACCATGAATGTTACTTTTCCGTCATCTGGGATAGATAAGAAATACATATGAAGTCAACAAAATGATTGTCGAGGCTCATCCTAACTGCACCGTTATGAATGGGTACATAGTCTGCCCCACAATATTCTTCTCCATGTGTCAAAACCTGTCAAAACAGACAGGGGATTAAGAAAGCAAGTGTATAATCCAGCTTTAAGATATGAAATATATCTAGTATCCCATAGTTGCTTAGAAATATAGAAACTAAAAAAAAAGAAATATAGAAACTATATTAATTTGGGATAGTGGTGTTCCTGATACTTGGATGTGTATAAGTGCATAGTAGGTGGCACACTGCAATATTTCACTTGCTGAAGACAGCTCTGTATGACTTTATGTATACACAAACATGTATATATATGTATATACATTTTCATGGATCCTATTACATTTAATGGTGGAATTGGTTATACATATATACATATTGAGGAAAGCTGTATGGTTTATATATATGTACATATACTGGCACTTTCATGGATCCTATTACATTTAATGGTGGAATTGTCTAGACATATATATGTACATATACAGATATATACATATACGTATATACATTCATATATATACAATGTATATATATGTATATATACATCGAGGAATGCTGTATGATAATATATATGCATATACCTACCTATATACATATATATACACATATATATACATACATACATACATATATGGAGGTATTTTCATGGATCTGATTTTCATGTAGTGATGTAATTATCTAGCTTTACTAATTCTTCCTCAGACACATGACAGATAAACAAGATCAGGTGCCACATAGCAATTTTCTCCAAACTGGGACTTTCTTGGATGCTCATAAAATAAATAAATCACAAGTCTCAGGACTTTTTTGGGAATAACGACTTTCAGTAGGCCACTCCACAAAGTTATGGGAAACAGTGAACAATCTCCAAAAAAAAAAAGGCTTTCTGAAGAGCTCAGCTGCCTGTAAGCCTTACACAAAGCTCCAGGGATACAGCTTTCATGAGTGTCACCAAGCTGAATTAGGCTCTTCAGGAATGCAACCATATTTGAGTCACAGATGCTCTTGTAAATGACTTCAATACATTTACTGGTTAACTAACATTTCTTCTTGTAAAAGGGAAGGGGTAGGCACAAGACCCTCTGTAACAACGTGATGATGTTCCTTCTCATGTCAGTGGAAAGTCATTTTCCTTCTGAGACAGGTCTCACTATGTAGCCTGAAACTTGTGCAGAACGGGCTGGCCTCACACTAAATTACATAACATACAAGAGAGAATGGGACTCTTTGCCTGGATATCTGTTTGTGAGTTGAGTCTGCTCCTGTATTTAAATCCAATAAACTCACTGAAAATACAAGGCAGAGTTGGTGATGTGTTTGGCCTATCAGTATTATTGTGTTGGGTTAAAAAGACTGTTTATGGTGGAATAGAAAATAGTGAAAGTCTCCTTACCACCTGTTTCACGACAAATGAAACTGATACCATTATTATTTCTAAATGGATCTTGGTGTATTTTAGGTCATATTCCTGTCCAAACTGAAAAATAGGAGTATTCATGAAGATTATATTTACATATTGTAAATGATTTTCCCCAATAAAATTATAAAATGTAAATCAGTCATTATTCCATATACAAGATTCATGTTTGAAAATCTCTGGGAGTCATATTAATCTATGATAAATCTTCGTTTCTATTTTGCATCGTTTTTTTTTTTTTTAATGCTCAAATCATTTTTGATCACTTTAACCATTCTCAGACTCCTGTCTGTGATTTAGTTTAGGCCTAAAGTTACAGGAGGGAAGTGTGCTTGGTACAAACACACACTAAATAAAAGTTTTTTTAAAAGTCATTAACAAACAAACAAATAAACCATATCTATTATTATATCCAAATGACTAGGAAGAAAATGAACCTGCTTTCTTCGAGATTGCACCTGTAATTTGTAGAAATGATTGCATTGGGGAAATATAGAAATTCAGATATGAAAAATTCAACTAAGTCCATGAATTAAAAAAAACAAAACCAAAAACAAAAACAAAAAACCAAAAACATTCACCCTGGCATCATCTACTCACATTCTGCCTGGTAAAATTCTTGCCTTTTTCTTCCAATGATTTCTTGCTGTTGGCAGTTGGATCCTCTCCTGAAAAACAAATGGATGGATGTTGTCTTATTGTGAATCACTTCAGGGTCATGATTCTACATGAATGGCAGGAGAGTTTAATGCAAACCACATTTTCAACTGTAGATCTTTCATAAAAATATGTTGTTGTAGGACATTGTCCTTACATATAATCCATAGCACCCTTAAATACCATCAATCACCCTGTTAGGGGGTTTTAGGTGTCTTTGATAGGGCAGAGTCAGTTCCTCTGTGTGATACCTGTTGCCTATTCTGATCCCTGACTAATGAATGAATGCAAAACCCTGATCTTCCTGCCTCCACACATCAAGTGCTGGAATGATGGGAATGTAGGACCACACCAACGTGCTGATAATGTAGCCCTGGGCTCTGGCTTATGCTGGGTAATCACTCTCTTAGCACAGGGGTATCCCCAGCACATAATAACAACTATTGATAAAAATCCCTGAAGTATTGAACAAAGATTCTACCCCAATCTGAAATGAGAAATGCCTGTAGACATTAAGTTAAAAGAGGACAAGCTCTCCTGGTGCAGAGCATATTGCAGCGTCTTGTATACACTGTACTCCAGCTTCCATATTTATATTGTAATCATGGTTTTTTTTTTTGCCTCTCTCATAAATCTCACCAATCTTATAGGTTTTATAACAGAAATTGCTTTCTGCATTTAAATGGCTTACAATGCTTTCTGAGAAGATTTAAATTGGGGTGTGCATCGACAAATCAGGAGATCTTTAGAGTCAGAGGCGTGGTCATGTATTCAGATCTGTATCCACTCACCAGAGGTCCATGTCATCAGTAGTGACAGCCACAGCTTAGGCTTGTCTTTATGGTTTTAAAACATGGAAATAACTGGGCTGGAGATATGGCTCAGTCATTAAAGGTTAAATTCACAACCACATAATAATAATAAAAAGAAATGAGAATAACAGTTTAGACCAGGGATGTATCTCTATGAAGCCCATTGAAGGCCTTTGGATCCATTCTTTTCGCTTTAAAAAAATCACTCGTGTCTGGGATGGTGTTCCCTCTATCACTGTTCTTTTTGCTTAGAATTTTTTTTTGGATCTCCTGGGGTCTTTTGGGGGGGCATATGAATTTTAAGATATCTTTTAGTGTTCCCTGAAGAAAAGCTCTCCCTCTGCATTGGCTTCTGAATACCCAGCGTTTGCTGTGAAATCATATATATAAATATAATATATATATATATAAACTTTATATGGAATTAACAAGATGTATCTATTTATTTAATATTGTACATGAACAATTAAAGAAAAGGGAGCCTAGAATTTGAAAGAACCCAAAGGAAGAGGGTACTTGGGAAGGGTTGAAGGGAGAAAGGAAAAGGGGAATGATGTAATTCTGCTTTATTTTCAAAAGTGTATTTATGAATTAAAAATTTTATTTCTCTTTCAACAACATGTTAGTGTATACACCTACTTGATTTTAAGCTATTAGCTTTTAAAATAATTTTAGGCATGCTAAGTTTAAACACCAAGTAAACCTTGGTGGCATCTCTTGTCTTCCCAATAGTTGGCAGACTGATGCAGAAGGATAGGTTCCCTGTAATTCTGAAAAAAATAATTAAAAAATAAAAATAAATAAAAACATATAATATAGGCTGGGTGTGGTAGTATACATTATTGACCCCAGCACTCCAGAGGAAGAGGCAGGTAGAGAGAATTTGAAGCCAGACAGGGCTGTAAAATGAGAACCTATTACATACATACATATATATATACACACACATATATATATACATACATATATATATATATATATATATATATATGTATATAAATTAGCTGGATGGTGGTGGCACATATCATTAATCCTAGCACTGTGGATGCAGAGGCAGGTAGATCTCTGATATATTTATTAAATTATTTATTATATGAGTATATATAATAAATAAAATTTGGAAAGTTCATTCTTTAAACTATATTCACTTCAAAGCCAGCACAATGTACAACAACTGAGTACAGAGACTCTGTCTCAGAAAACTAAAATTATAAATAATCAATTAATGAAAAGGTTCAAATATGAGCATGTAATTAACAAAAACTTTCTTGATCCTAGATAGAAATATATCCTTAGTAGATAATTTTATCATTTCCATATAATTTAAAAGCACTCAATTTGTCCCAATTTTTTTGATGTATCTTCTTCCCAACCTGGGTTTTTGAGGAGTGAAAAATAGAAAATTAAGTGATTGTGATGTATATTATTTTGGTAACTTGTCTTGTGCTGTTTGACTTCAACCAGGATCTGATTTTGAACACTGGGTTTCCTACTTGCATTTTACATCCAGTCCCATTTCTTTCATGTGTTCTATGCTCACCCCATATAGAAAGGTATAGTTATCATTTATCTATTCATCTATATTTACCTACCTATGAATGTATGTATTGATCTATCTAATTATCTATCTATTATTTATATATAATCATTGTCTATATCTTGATATTTATTATTTTACTTTGTATTGCTACACACTAAATACATTCACATGTTCTAAATTAAAAGTGCAGATATTATATGTCATTTTTCTGGAGCATACAGAGCAAAGTGATGTAAGAATCCTGACTTAGTGCTGTGGCTGTTCACTGACATGAGTATTGAATGAAAACATCTTATTTCTCTGTGCACAGCCCATCATACGGATTGTTTTGTTTTCTTTTATATCTTACTTGACATAAAAATAGAGGAAGATTTTATTGCATTTCTTCGTACACTCAATGCGACGGAAGTAGGTTCGTAAGGGTGAGCCTTCTTTTATCTTCTCTGCAGTACTGGAAGCTAAATAAACAGTTTTCCAATTCCCTTCAATCTGGGGGGAGAAAAAAAAAGCAGCTTTGGAAACAAGGCAAGCAAGCATAGTAACCTGGAAATCCGCTTGGATGGGGTCGTTCCCAATCTGAGTTTGTAAAAAGGCATTAGACACCTTAGCTTCTTTATGTGTATGCGTACTCTGAACAAATACCCTAATAAGACCCCTCCCCAGCCACCTGTATAAGGCTACTCACACACCCCTCTCTGAACAATGGTGTAGCGTTCCCCACATAACAACTATTTCTTCCCCCTCGCCACCTCCATCAAGCTACCCAAACATTAGATGAACAATCTGTAGGGGTTCCCACATAGAATTCCTTCATAATTACCTACCTACTGCATCTGGATAGTCACACACCTGTCTCTAAATAATGGCGTAGGGTTTCTCATACCCCTAGCAATGATCAAGTCTAGACAGTTTCCATTCAAGTATGTTTTAAATGTGTCCAGGTAGGAAGAATAGAAACACTGATCTGGCATGAAGTGGTTTGGCGTGTATGCATAGTAAGACAAAAATAAGTTCTTCAGGTGACCAAAGCCTACTTGATACCTTTATGTTTCTGTGCAATCAGGTTTATATATGATTCAAATCAGATGTTCTATGGGAAAGGACATGTGAATTTGGACAAATAAGTGATTTAATCTGTCGATCAAAATAGATCAGGCCCTTTAGTAACCAGCTCGCTGGACTCACTCTTGGTGCCAGACTGAAGGATGTTCTTTCTCTGTCTCTTTTTGCATGTCTATCTATGTGTTTGTTTTTGTGTCTCTCTTAGTCTCAGTCTCTATCTCTCAAAAAACCACCTTATAGACCATTCTCTCTCTCTGCCACTCTCCACTCTGAGGACATAGAGAATACTTACTTCCAGAACATTCTTCCCCCTCTCAAATACAAAGAAAAACAGAAGACCTACCTTCAGAAGCATTCTTTCTGTGTTTATTTTTCTCTTTGTCTCTTGGACTCTCTGTGTGACTCTATCTCAGAAAACTACCCTTTAGACCACCCTCTCTCTCTTTCTCTATCTCTCTTCACTCCCAGATGTAGAGAATACCAACTTTCAGAGCATTTTCACCTTTCTCTCTACCAGTTGGTTTCTGTCCCTCTGTTTCTCTCTCTCAGAAAACCATCCATTAGATTACTTCCCTATGTCATTTGTCACTCTGCACTCCCAGACATAGAGAATACCAACTTTCAGAACATTCTTTTCCCACTCTTTGTCTTTCTGCCTCTGCTTCTCTGTCTTTGGTTGCCCTACACCCCCCATCTGCACACAGGCCCCTCCCAAGCCTCTCTCTGTGTCTGTCCCTCTGTCTGTGTCTCTCTCTGCCCAGCACACCCACTGCACACAGCCCTCTCCCATGAAGGCCTGCTACCTTCTTTCTGAGATTCTTATTCATCATCACACAGGAGACGCCGAGCAGATCCAGTGTGAGCAGGAGGATGATGACCCTCATAGTGTGTGAGTGACTGTGTCTGCCCTGAAGGTACCTGGATCTCACTGACTGGCAGCGTTGAGTTGCTCCCTGCTTTTTATAGCTGCCTTTCAAGATGGTGGCATGAGCATCTCAGTTGGCACTTACGTGCTGACATTGACATTGGGTCATTTATTACACAGATTTGTTCCTGGAGAACTTTACTTGGCATGGACAATTAACTTTTATTGTCAGTTCTGATGCTCAATGCCTGTTCCATATTTCTGGTAGATTTTTGTTTGTTTTCTTTATGTCCCTATTAAGAAAATGGAGGACTAAAAACAAGGTTCGATAATATTATTTTAACTGGAAGGGAGGGTGTTTAAACCTGATGTCTAAATTTAAAACATACATATAGCTGGTTGTTAAACAAAAATTGAATGTCTCATCTCTACTTGGACTTTATATTCTGGACACAACTGATTCCTACATTTGTACAAATCTGTATGTAGATTTCTGTCAATTGAGCCTTCTCATTAGTCCATTCCTGTTACCTCTTCCTCCAATCAGATGTTGAGGAAAGAATATCAAGCATTACCATTTTCAATCAAGTTTTCAACACCAATGAACCTGAACCATGGATGAAATATCAGGGATACTGGGAATGCTAAAATGCACTTGTGGACACTGCTCTGACGTTGGCAAAACCACATTGTTGACATGACCAAGGACAAGGCAGTAAACCAGCCTGAGTAAAACTCACATTTGTTTGTGGAACGCGAGGTTCTAGCCTTTGTTTGTTTAAACAACTGTGATAACACGGAGCATACAGTCTTAATTCCAAAGATAAGGTTGTGCTTCTGTAGATATAATTTATTGTTATTTCCTTACATCCCATCACTCAAATTTAACACCCTGTCAATCATGACAATTATAACATGTAACCCAAGTAACTTCCAGAAAGCTTAATAACCAGTACACACACACACACACACACACACACATACATACACACACACACATATATATGT
This sequence comes from Rhombomys opimus, assembly GCA_010120015.1. Taxonomy (NCBI): domain Eukaryota; kingdom Metazoa; phylum Chordata; class Mammalia; order Rodentia; family Muridae; genus Rhombomys; species Rhombomys opimus. The sequence continues at coordinate 110,843 of REGO01001185.1, forward strand.
GTGTGTGTGTTTGTGGTGTGTGGTTAAATTCTCAATTTACTTTTATATATAATTATTTTGAGTGTGTTTGTGTGTATTGGGTGTGTGGAATCAGTATTCCAGGCTTGTAAACAGTCACCTCTTTGTGATGAGTTGTCTCACTGGGCTCAGGTTTCCTCAGTTTTCAGCAGTCTGTGCTGATGAGACTTTTAGAAAATGCAACCTTCTCACATGTCAGAATCCATCAATCTGAAGGCTGAAATTAAACTTTTGAACTCTTGTCTTCTTAATAGTTTTTAATATAAAATAATGCATTCATACACATATTTCTCTTTAAAAGAGTATCATTTTTACTACATACATGTCATCTTTTTAAAAAATATTTTTTATTGATTACAGTTTATTCACTTTGTATCCAGCTGTAGCCCCCTCCCAACCCCACCCTCACTCTCTCATCTCCTCCAATGCCCTTCCCCAAGTCCACTGATAAGGGAAGTTCTCCTCCCCTTCCCTCTGAACGTAGCCTATCAGGTCTTATCGGGACTGGCAGCTTGGTCACCCTCTATGGCCTGTTCAGGCTGATCCCTCCTCAGGGGGAGGTGATCAAAGAGCCAGCCACTGAGTTCATGTCAGAGACATTCGCTGTTCCTAGGGAACTCACTTGGAGACTGAGCTGCCATGAGCTACATCTCCACAGGCGTTCTAGGGGTTCTAAGTTATCTCCATGCATTGTCCTTAATTGGAGTATCAGTCTCAGAAAAGACCCCTGCGCCCAGATATTTTTGATCTGTTGCTCTACTTGTGGAGCTCCTGTCCTCTCCAGGTATTCCTAACTCCTCCTACTTTCACAAGATTCCCTGCACTATGCCCAAAGTTTGGCCATAAGTCTCAGCATCTCCTTCCATACCTTGCTGGGTAATGTCTTTTTTTTTCTGTTATCAACAATTTAATGTAAAAAGATAATAAAAATGGTAGGGTTTCAGTTCTTAGTACATTCTTGGAATGTTGGCCTCCCAGAGAGCATTATTTCAAACAGTTGAAGAATTATTTAACTTTTCTGACTCAAAGATAGTTTGTTTAAATTTGAAAAGACTTGGTTCCACGGGGTTGTGGTAGCTAACTTATCATGAGAATTATATAAATCATGTCAAGGTTTGAACTAACACAAAGTAATGTGACAGAAACAGCTGGGGCAGACAGGAGAGCAAACAATCCTAATATTGCTTTTCCCTGTAACAATATTAATACTTGAACATTAATTAATTATACATTCATTATGGTGTTTAAAACAGTCACACCCAAATAAATTCATATCATTGAAAGATGTACACACACTATAGGTCTGCTTAAGCACAGTTTTTTTGTCCAACAGCCCTTGGCCACATGTTGACAGGATCCTCTGCTTCTCAAGCTAATGTAGGTCTGGCTATCATTTTGTAGAAGACACACTGAAACTTCAAACATCCCGAGCTGGGGTTCTGGTGTTGGAGACACCAAGACAAAACCAGTGGTTCTCAAACTTGAGCTTGCATCCCAGCCACCTGGAGAATTTGAACACACCCTGCTAGTCCCTGTTAATGAAGCCCCAAATGTCTGTCTCAAGAAAGTCAGTTACATGGGGCATGACCATTTCTGACAAGTGCCCAGGAACCCAATTTGAGAACCACTGGCTTAAGTAGGCACTTATCATTGCTGTTCTGTGATACCAGCAATGATACTGTCCACTATTAACCTGCAGGGGGCATTGTGGAGCTGGTCCTTTGACACCATTGCTCAGCATCTGGTATCAAGAGAAATCTGGGCCTGGCTCACAGGCCCCTTCCCTGCTAGCCCACAATGCACTTTACAACTAAAGCCATATACCATATATAGTACATTTGAAATGTTTTATTTAATGCTGAAAAACTTACCTTAGGGCACAGAGGATGTAAAATGGAAAGGCACATCATCAAGTCATCCTTGGAAATGAGTTGTTTTTCTTCAAAATAACTTCTTTCTCTTCCGAACCCAAACACTAAATGAGGTAAACAGGCCCTTGTACCTCAGGAACAGGGGGCAGGGGCTGTGGTCACTCCAGGACTCTAAAGCAGGGTCTGGGCATAAGAACCCTGAGTAGCTGGAAGACAAACGCCTTCCTCAAGATTAGAAGGAAGATACCATATGAATCCTTGAAGAAGGCCTCAGAAACAAGCTTTTCAGTAGGGCTGGGAAGGAGCCACATCTGAGTTTGTTTCAAGATCACAAACAAAAGCAGTGCACAGGCCCCAAGGAACAGGCAGGGTGCTCTGCACTCCCCAGGGCCCCTGCCATACCCTAACCAGCTCACTGAGCCGGGCTAGCTAGCACGTCCTATATTTAGTGAAAGGGAATCCACAATGGTGGTAGAAGTCCTGAGCAGTTACTGCCCCAGTTCAGCACTGCACACTCCACCTTGTACTCAAAAAGGTCTTGGTTTTAAGTCAGGTCTCCTATAAAGGTTCACAGCAGCGAAAGGCAGCCCCCACTTGACCCTGTGGCCCTTCCATTAACTGCTTTCCCAGTCACAGGGGACAAGAAGGGGTGAAGAGAGCCTGCCCAGGCAGCCCAGGCTGGGCCAGGCTAAGACGAAGCAAGCACTGTTGAGGGTCTGGAATGGCTGTTGTCAGGTAAGTGGAAGCTCATGTGGTCACTGTGTGCAAATGAGGGGCTCATCCTAAGCGGCTCAGTGCGGAGCGGGCCCGGCGGTGGTCTCTGGCCTCCACTGCAGAGGGTTCTGTGCACAGCCTGCCTCCCGGTAAAGTGCGGTGTGCCAGGGCTGTGCTTGGGGGTGTCGGCTGGGGGGCAGCAGTGGGCTCAGCGAAGAGGTGCCAACAACAGCCCACCTGAGTAAAGCTTGTGTCACCAGGGAGAAGCTGACGGCAGGAACACACAGCTCCTGGCTCCCATAGCATAACAGCTTCTGAACCCAAATGGGGAAAGGCTCATGAAAAATAGGGGACTCGTCCAAGGTGGGGACAGTCTTCAGAGGAACACAAAGGCAAGCTGTCTTCTGAAAGGATTACCTTAGGACTAAGTTAAAAAGACACACGCTTATCTCCCCCATGAGTCGATTTAAGATTGCTATTATTGTTTCTTCCAGAGGGTTATGGAAAAAAATTAAGCCTTGAAAAAAGAATTCAGTTTGCTTAAAAGAGCAACAATGTTGGGGGAGACCCCAGGTCATTTGGCTCACAAGCTGCTTCAGCAACATCTGGCTTCAGGAAGCATCCCTAGATATCCACCCATTTTCTGTGAGGAAATTTAAAATCCTTTTCTTTAGGACCTTGTACAGATAACTGGGAAGGCGACTTTTAGAGGGGATCTTTTGTCGCTTCTGGGGGTGATTTTTAATTATAATAGTCTTGACAGTCATATAGCGTGCAGGACTCAAGTGCAAAAAGCTACAGAGAACCTTTTCTCGATCTGACAGCAGCTCAAACTCAGGAAGATTCTTGATGGCTGCAAACTCGCTGTCTTTGCCGTCCTCCTTCCCCCTTTTGGAGCTGGCCAGATTTTTTGTTCTCCTTCCTCCTCTCCCGTTTGTGTCTGGCAGCCTCGTACTCGGCTGACTCTTCCATCTTCGTAATGCCGTTGTGCCGGTACAACTGCAGCTCTCTGATCTTGGCGCGAAGCATCTTTTCTTTGTGCATGCTTTCAAATAAATCGTCAAACTCTTTGCAGGACATGAACTGGTAGAGTGGCCGCAATTTCAGCCGCAGCTCCTTCTCCTCCTTGGTGATCTTTCGCTTCAGTGTCTTCTCCTTCTCCTTTTTGTCCTTGCCCAGGAAGGCCGGCACCAGGTTGTAATCTCGGGCAATGTTCTTCCGGCGATGCCTCTCCTTCAGCTTTCGCACATACATGTCTACGTGGGCATGCTTAAGCTCAATCTCCACATCATCGTCATCATAGTTCACGGAGAGCCCACTAATGAGTGTCTCAGCATCCTGGTCATACTCAATCTCATAGTCATCACGCAGTGGCATGTAGCCCAGCTGCTGCTGCTCAGCCACGGAGATGTCCAGAGGGGGCAAAGGTGTGGTGAGGCTGGATGAGAGAGGGCCCCCACTGGGGCAGGTATGATCTATCACCCGGTTAGGGATGGTGTCAGGGATGCAGGCTTTGCCCAAGTTCCCATGGATGTACATGCTAACGTAGTGCTCCATCACTTCCTGAGGAGTGCGTGAAGCACCAACATACGAAGCCATGTCTTCCCAGTTGCCGAAGCCGAACAGCTCGATGGCGTCCAGCAGCAGCTCCTCCTCGCGGCTGGTCCAGCCGCCCTCTACCTCAGGCCCCCAGAGTGTGACTTGTCTTCCGTATACCAGCTGGTAGCCGTGGTAGCGCCGGTGGTGTCCGATCTCCGCGCCGGCTGAGAAGCACTCGGGGCACAGTTCGATGTCCTGGCACTCGGTGCAGTGGAAGCGCAGCGAGCTCACCTCGGCCAAGCAGTACACGCAGTACTTCTTACCCAGCTCCGCCATCTTCACTCGGTCGTTTGCCGTCCGGCCCGAACCGTCGCGTCCCCAGCTGTCAGCGCCCCCTGCCGGGCCCACCTCGCCCGATGTGCCCTTCGCGCCTGCGCCTCCAGCAGCTGCCACGGCCGCCCCGCCCAGGCGCCACCAGAGCCGGCCAGGCGGGCAGCTACTCTCCTCAACAGGCTTGCTCCCTCCGGCCCAGCCCCACCCGGCCCCTGGGTAAAGTCTTTATGTGGCCCTCTGTGGTCGGTTCCTGTCCTGTTGCCTGTTTTCTCCCTCTTCTGATGTCTATGCCCTTTGCCTTTCTGCATGAGGATTGATAATCTTACCCAGGGTCCTCCTCCTTGCTTAGCTTCTTTAGGTGTACAGATTTTAGTATGTTTATCCTATAATATATGTCTAATATCCACTTATAAGGGAGTATATACCATGCCTTTTTGCTCCTGGAATAACTTACTCAGGATGATCTTTTCTAGTTCCAACCATTTGCCTGCAAATTTCATGCTTTCTTTTTGTAAAAATTGCTGAGTAGTATTCCATTGTGAAAATGTACCACAGTTTTTGTATCCATTCCTCAGCTGAGGAACATCTGGGTTGTATGCAAATTCTGGCTATTACAAATAAAGCTGCTACAAATATGGTTGAGCAAATGTCCTTGTTGTGTACTTGGGCATATATTGGATATATGCCCATGAGTTGGATCTTGAGGAAGCACTATTCTTAATTGTCTGAGAAAGCACCAGATTGATTTTCAAAGTGGTTGTGCAAGTTTACATTCCCACCAGCAATGGGGGAGGGTTCCCCTTTCTCCACATCCTCTCCAGCATGTGTTCTCACTTGAGTTTTTGATGGTAGCCATTCTGATGGGTGTAAGGTGAAATCTGAGGCTTGTTTTGATTTTCATTACCATGATGATAAGAGATGTTGAGCATTTCTTTAAGTGTTTCTCTGCCATTCGATATTATTCCTCTATCGAGAATCCTGTTTAGTTTTGTACTACATTTTTAATTGCATTACTTGATTTGTTGCTGTTTACTTTCTTGAATTCTTTATACAGTCTGGATATTAGCCCTCTGCTACATAGGTTTTGTCTTGTGTGTGGATGTGCACATGGGCACAGTACCCATAGAGGCCAGAAGAGGGTGCTATATTTATTTCCTTGGAACTGTAATTACAGGTGGTTGTTTACTGTCCAACTAGGTGCTGGGACTCAAACTTGCATTCTCAAGAACAACAAGTGCTCTTAACATCGGACACTAACAGAACCATGTCACAGAAGCCTGGGGATTCAATGAGAACCCATCAGATAAGAAGAAAATACAGATACTACCATTTAAATAGTCGCAATGAACAGTGGTTCCAACCTGCCGCTCTCTCTTGAGAGGAAGTTGTTGTTTAGGGAACTTCAGGACCAGAGATTTTGTGAGAACTTCATCCACACTGCAATCAGCAACACTGTCATAGTGTGTTATTTGTAATAGTTCCCATAAATAAGGGTCGAGATATGGTTCAGTTGCTTAAAGTACTTGCTCTTCTTACAGAGAGAACCCTGATTCAGCTTCCAGCACTTACATGGTAGCTCATAACTATAGTAACTCCAGTTCCCCTAAGGGTACCCTGCCCACACAGTGGTGCACTTACATACACGTAGGCAAACTACTCATACACATAAAATAAATCATATAACTCAATACACATTTTTTTGCCTTAAATTTTTTTCTTAATTTTATTTTTCTTACAGTTACATTTTGTTAACTCTGTATCTCAGCTGTTAACTCTGTATCTCATTTCCTCCCTAATCCCACCCTACCTCCCTCATCTTCTCCCTGCCCCTTTCCAAGTCCACTGATAGGGGAGGACCTCCTCCCCTTTCATCTGACCCTGTTTTATCAGGTATCATCAGGAATGGCTGCAATGTCCTCCTCTGTGACCTAACAGTACTGCTCCTCCCTTAGGGGTTGGGGAGGTCAAAGAGCCTGCCATTGAGTTCCTACCGCAGAAGGCATCTGAAAGACTCTACCTAGCAGTGTTTCAAAGCAGACACTAAGACTCATAACCAAACCCTCGGCAGAGTGCAGGGAATCATATGAAAAAAGGGGAGTTAGTATGGTGTGGAAAGGATAGGAGCGCCACAAGGACCAAACTTATCTGGGCACAGGGTCTTTTCTGAGACTGACACTCAACCAAGGACCATCTATGGATATAACCTAGAACTTCTGCTCTGATGTGGCCCGTGGTAGCTCAGTAACCAACTGGTTTCCCATAGTAAAGGGAACAAGAACTATTTCTAACAGGAAATCAATACACATTTTTATAGTTCCCAGAAATAAAACAACTACAATGAAAGGTACAAAGCATCTAAGTGTGAGCACAGGATAGCAAAAGTCAAAGAAGCAAAAGGCCAAACATTCACCTTCTAAGGCTCAGATTACACAGGGCCTGAAGACCTCCAAATTAATAAAGAACTAAGCAATCACAATTTTTTTCTCAGTTTCCTATTTAGAAAATGAGGGAATTAGGCAAAAGGCACTCCAAGACTCCTTCCAGTTCTTTTTTATTTTTTATTTATTTTTTATTTTTTTTACATTTTTTATTTTATTTTATTTTTATCAGTTACATTTTATTAATTCTGTATCCCAGCCGTGCCCCGAACCCTCATTCCCTCCCAGTCCCTCCCTCCCTCCCTCATCACCACTGTGCCCCTTT
>REGO01001185.1:123190-151257 GCA_010120015.1 Rhombomys opimus
AGCGCCTGGTGTATCTAGGTTGTATGGCGTTTCTGCCTGGTTTTGGTGAATATATGGCGTATTCTCTGTCACTGTGGGAGTGGCGGGCCGTACTGTCAGTGATGGCGATCCTGCGGAGCTAGTATGGCGTACAGCAGACTCGGGCCCTGGGAGGATGTTGCAGCCGCCGTGTGGATCTGGGACTCCGGGACACGTACTGCTGATCTTTGCCTGCCGCTAAAGGGCTTGGAGCTCTGCCCCAGCGGCTGTATACCTCAGGCAGTTAGGTCTGCTCTGAGAAAGACCAGTCAGCTGTGCCGCTGTGCCGAGGTGAAGGGAGGTCTGGGGGAGGGGAGTGCGGCGAGATCAAAGGATCGTTTCTCTCCTTCCCCAAACAAGGCCCCGGGTGACCCGAGACCAAAGTTTTCACCTGCTGTGATGTTCCCTGTTGTCTAGAAAGCTCCGCCGTTGTCTTCCTGGGTTAGAGGTCCTTCCATTCACCAACTCAGAAGTTCAGGTATTCCACCGCTCAGAAACTGTTTGTGCTTGTCGCCATCTCGCTCCGCCCCCCATCGGAAAATTATTTTAAAGTTATGCTTTTCCAGTTATTAGAGGCATATGAAGAGGAAACAAACAATCTCTCAAAGAAATACAGGGAAATATAGCCACACAAACAGAGTCTCATAAAGAGGAAATGAATAAAAAAAATGCCATCATGGAAAGATACGAAACTTTCAAAGAGATGAAGGAAATGGTGCAAGACATGAAAACAGAATTAGAATCAATAAAGAAAACACAGAGAAAAAGAGAAAACCCTGGAGCTGGAGAACTTAGAGAAAAGATCAGGAACTTCAAAAGTAAGCATCACCAACAGAATACAAGAGATGGAAGAGAGAATCTCAGGCGCTGAAGATACAATTATAGAAATTGATACATCTCTCAAAGAAAAAATAAAATTAGAAAAATCCCAAACACAAAACATAAAAGAAATCAAGGATGCCATGAAAAGATGAAATCTAAGAATAATAGGAATAGACAAAAAAGATTCCAGTCTCCAAGGTCCAGAAAATATTATCAAGAAAATCATAGAAGAAAAATTTCCCAACATAAAAAAGAGATGTCCTTAAATATATAAGAGGTTTACAGAACAACAAAGAGACTAGAAAAAAAAAGAAACTCCTCATGTCACACAATAGTAAAAAAACTAAATCTACAGAACAAAGATAAAATACTAAAAGCATCAAGGGGAAAAGTCCAAGTAACATACAAAGATAGACATATCAGAATCATGCCAGACTTCTCAACAGAATCAATGAAAGCCAGAAGGGCCTGGACAGATGTCATACAGACTCTAAGAGAACACAGATGTCAAACCAGACTACTATACCCAACAAAACTTTCAATCACCATAGATGGAGAAAACAAAATATTCGACGATAAAACTAAACTTAAACAATATCTAGAAACCAACATAGCCCTACAGAAGATACTAGAAGGAAAACTCCAACCAAATGAAATAAGCCAAGAAATACAATCAAGAAAACAGAGGACATAGATAAACTCAAAACAAAAAAATCAAAAGAAAACAAGCACACAAACACACTGTCACCCCCAACTCCACAATAAAAGGAACAATATTCATTAGTCACTATTATCTATCAACATCAAGAGTCTCAACTGTCAAATAAAAAGACACAGACTAATATAATAGTTGCAGAAACAGGGTTAAATATTCTGCTGCATCCAAGAAATATACCTTTGCAACAATGACAGATACTACCTCAGAGTTAAGAGGTGGAGAAAGGTTTTTCAAGCAAACTTATGCAGAAAAGAAGCTCAGTAGCTATCCTAATAGCTAACAAAATAGACTTTCAACCAGTATTAGTCAAATAAGATGAGGAGGGAGACCTCATTCTCATCAAAGGAAAAATACCAGGAAGACATTACAATACTTAACATGTATGCTCCAAATACAAGTACACCGGCATTATTAAAACTCAACTCACACATCGATACCAAAACCTTACAGGTGGGCGATTTCAGCACTCCACTCTCACCATGGGAAAGATCATCAACACAGAGGCTAAATAGGGAAATACTGACACTTACAGAGGTCCTAGGTCAAATGTACCTAATAGATGTCTACAGAACATTTCACCCAAACTCAAAAGTTTATAACTTCTCAGCACCCCAAGGAGTTTTCTCCAAAATTGACCATACATTTGGACACAAAGCAAGATACAAGAAGATTAAAAAAACCCTGTATTCTATCACACAACCATGGTCTAAAACTAGACCAAAACAACAACAAGAATAACAAAAAGCCTACACATGCATTCAACAACAGCTGAATCAAGGAAGAAATTAAAAAAGAAACTAAAGGCTTCCTAAAATTCAATGAAAATGAAGGCACAACTTACCCAAATTTGTGGGAAACAATGAAAGCAGTGCTAAGAGGAAAGTTCATAGTAATAAGTGCCTTCAGAAAGAAATTTGAGACATTGCATACAAGCAACTGAACAGTACGAAGCTTTAGGAAAAAAAAGAAGCAGACACACCCAAGAGGACTAGACATTTAGAAATAATCAAACTCAGAGCTGATTAGAACAACAAATTAGAATCAGTAAACCAATAAATTAGAAACGAATGAAAAGAATCAAAGAATCAATGAGACCAGGAGCTGGTTCTTTAAAAATAATTAACAAGATAGACAAACCCTTAGCCAAACTAGCTAAAAGGCAGAGAGAAACTATCCATATCAGCAAAGTCAGAAAGACATGGGAGACAAAAGACAGACACTGCGAAAATTCAAAGAATCATTAGGTGTTACTTCAAAAGCCAATATGCCACAAAATTTGAAAATATAAATGAAATGGACAATTTTCTTCATAGATTCCATTTACCAAAGCTAAATCAAGATCAGGTAAAAAGGTTAAACAGTCCTATGTCCACCAATGAAATAGAAGCAGTCATCAAAAGTCTCTCTGCCAAACAAAACAAAACAAAACAAAACAAAACAAAACAAAACAAACAAAACAACCCAGATACAGATGGGTTCAGTGCAGAATTCTACCAGACCATCAAATAAGAGCTGAGGGCAATACTCTTCAAATTATTCCACAAAATAGAGACAGAAGGACCAATACCAAACCCATTATTTGAGGCCAAAGTAAACTTTATACCTAATCCAACAAAGATCCAACAAAACAGGAGAATCTCAGACCTATCTTTCTTATGAACATTGATGCAAAATACTCAATAAAATACTTGCAAACCGAATCCAAGAACATATAAAAGTTATCATCCACCATGACCAAGTAGGCTTCATCTCAGACATACAGGGGTGGTTCAGTATATGAAAATCTATTAATGTAATCTACCACATACACAAACAGAAGAAAAAAAATAGTCATCTCCTTAGATGATGAAAAAGCATTTGACAAATTCCAAACCCATACATGTTTAAATTTTAGAAAAATCAGGGATACAAGCCACATACCTAAACACGGTAAAGACAATATGCAGCAAGCCTTTAACCAACATCAAACTAAACAGAGAGAAACTTAAATCAGCCCCATTGAAATCAGGGACATGGCAAGGATGCCCACTCTCGCTGTATCTCTTCAACATAAAATTGGAAGTCCTGGCTAGAGCAATAAGACAGTTGAAGGAGATCAAGGGGATACAAATTGGAAAGGAAGAAGTCAAAGTATCTCTAATCACAGATGATATGAGAGTATAATTGAGTGACTCCAAAAATTCTACCAGAGAAATCCTTAAGCTGATAAATGCCTTTAGCAAAGTGGCTAGATACAAAATTCCTCAAAAAAAAAAAAAAATCAGTAGCCCTCCTCTATACAAAAGACAAAAGGGCTGAGAAAGAAATTAGGGAAACTACACCCTTTACAATAGTCACAAATAACATAAAGACACTTGGTGTACCTCTACCAAAGCATGTGAAAGATCTGTATGAAAAAAAAAAGCTTCAAGTCTCTGAAGAAAGAAATTGAAGAAGATATCAGAACATGGAAAGATCTTCCATGTTCATGGATCGGTAGGATTAACTTAGAGAAAATGGCCATCCTACCATAAGCAATCTACAGATTCAATGGAATTCCCACCAACATACCAACACAATTCTTTACAGACCTTGAAAGAACAATTCTCAATTTAATATGGAAAAATCAAAACCCAGAATTGCTAAAACAATCCTACATAATAACAGATATTCTAGAGGCAACTCCATCCCTGATCTCAAGCTGCACTATAGAGCAACAGTAATAAAAACTCCATGGTACTGGCATAGAAACAGAATGGTGGATCAATGGAATCAAATAGAAGATGCAGAACTACACCCACACATATACGGATATTTGATTTTTGACAAAGAGGCCAAAACAATACAATGGAAAAAAAGACAGCATCTTCTACAAATGGTGCTGGTCTAACTGGATGTCTACATGTAGAAAAATGCAAATAGATCCATACTTATCACCCTGCACAAAACTAAAATCTAAGTGGATCAAAGACCTCAATAGAAAACCAGACAAACTAAACCTGTTAGAAGAAAAATTGGGGAGGAGCCTTGAATTCATTGGCACAGGAGACAAATTCCTGAACAGAAACAACAACAGCACAGGCTCTAAGATCAACAATCAATAAGTGGGACCTCATGAAACTGGAAAGCTCCTGTAAAGCAAAGGACACTGTCCTCAAAACAAAACAGCCTACAGATTGGGCAAGTATCTTCACCAACCCTGGATCTGGCAGAGGGCTAATATCCAGAATATATAAAGAACTCAAGAAGTTAAAAAGCAACAAACCAGTTAATGCAATTAAAAATGGGGTACAGAGATTTATCAATAAAGGAATATCGAATGTCAGAGAAACACTTAAAGAAATGCTCAACATGCCGAGTCAGCAGGGAAATACAAATAAAAATAACCCTGAGATTTCATCTTACACAAGTCAGACAGGCTAAGATAAAAGACTCAAGTGACAACACATGCTGGAGAGGATGTAGAGAAACTGTAATCCTCTTCCATTGCTGGTGGGAATGTAAACTTGTACAATCACTTTTAAAATCAATCTGGCACTTTCTCAGAATATTGGGAATAGTGCTACCTCATGATCTAGCTATATCACTCCTAGGCATATATCCAAAATATGTTCAACTATACAAGGACATTTGTTCAGTGATGTTTGTAGAAGCTCTATTCATAATATCCAGTAGCTGGAAACAACCCAGATGTCCCTCAACAGAAGAATGGAAACAGAAATTGTGATACATTTACACAATTGAATACTGCTTAGCAAGTAAGGACAAGGAAATCATGAAATTTGCAAGCAAATGGTGGGCCCCAGAAAAGGTCATCCTGAGTGAGGTATCCAAGAAGCAGAAAGACACACATGGTATATACTCACTTATGAGTGGATTTTAGATATATAATATAGGATAATCATAGTAAAATCTGTACACCTAAAGAAGCTAACAAGAAGGAGGTCCCTAGGTGAGATGTTCAATCGTCACTCAAAAAGGCAAATGGGACGGACATTGGAAGTCGGAGAAAACAGGGAACAGGACAGGAGCCTACTACAGAGGGACTCTGAAAGACTCTACCCAGCAGTGTATCAAAGCAGAGGCTGAGATTCATAGCCAAACTTTGGGCAGAGTGCAGGGAATCATATGAAAGAAGGAGGGAATAGAAAGACCTGGAGGGGACTGGAGCACCACAAGGAGAGTGAGAAAATAAAAAATCTGGGTGCAGGAATCTTTTCTGAGAATGATAGTACAACCAAGGACCATTCACTGAGATAATCTATAACCCCTGCACAGATGTAGCCCATGGCAGCTCAGTCTCCAAGTGGGTACCCTAGTAAGAGGAACAGGGGCTGTCTCTGACATAAACTTAGTGCCTGGCTCTTTGATAGCCTTCCCTGGAGCTGGGACAGCCTTACCAGGCCAGAGAGGAAGACAATGCAGGCAGTCTTGATGAGACCTGACAGGCTAGGTTCAGAGGAGAAGGAGGAGGACCTCTCTTATCAGTGGACTAGGGGAAGGACATGGGGGGAGAAGAGGGAAGGTGGGATTGGGAGGCAAGAAAGGAGGAAGCTAGCAGCTGAGATACAAAGTGAATAAATTTTAATAAATAAAAAATAAAATAATAATAATTACCATGATAGATTGAAATCCATATTGCCTCAGGGAAGCAGAGGCAAATGTATCTCTGTGAATTCAAGTCCATCCTGGTCTACAAGGTAAGTCCAGGACAGCCAAGGATACATAGAGAAAACCTGTCTCTCTCTCTCTCTCTCTCACACACACACACACACACACACACATGGAAACTCACACTATGTCCCTTCATAACATACTTTAAAAATTACTTATTTTTATTTAATGCAAGAGTGTGTTGCCTGCATGTATGTATGTACTCTGTGTTCATGCCTGGTGACTTCAGAATTCAGAGGAAGACATTTGATTACATGTAACTGGAGTTACAGATTGTTGTGAGTTTTCATATGAGTGCTAGAAAGTGAACTTGGGTTTTCTGTAAAAGAAACAAATGTGCTCCATCTCTTTAGCCCCTTTATTTTTAGTTTTGTTTTTAAGGTTTTGGTTTGGATCTGTTTGGGTTTTTGAAACAGGGTTTTCTGTATAGCCTTTGGCTGTCCTGGAACTGCCTCTCTAGGCCAGCCTGACCTTGAACTCACAGAGATTTTCCTGCCTCTGCCTCTGTAGTTTTGAGTTTAAAAGCATACATTACCACTGCCTGGCTGTTATTTTTTTTTTTTCTTGTAAAGAGAATTTTCACATTTATATGTGTGTGTGTGTGCGCACGTGTACATAGTTTATGTGTATCAAATGCATATAGAAACCCCCAGAGGCCAGAAGGTGTCAGATCCCATGGAACTGGAGTTACAGTTCGTAAGCTACCATGTGGTTGCTAATCCAGGGCCATGTGCTGGGCCCTTGGCAGTAAGCATTCTGGAGCACTGAGCCATCTTTTCACTCCCTATGTTTACTTTTAATAGATCACACACACACACACACACACACACACACACAGGCTGTATGTTTATGTGTATGTGTGTGGGCACTTGAAGAAGCCGAAAAGGCAATTAATCCACTGGAACTGGAATTACAGATGGTTGCTAATGTGGTTGCTGGGAGCCAAACTCAGGTCCTCTGCAAGAGCAGGAAGTACTCTTAACTACTGAATTACTTCTTCAGTTCCTGGGATGACCTTTTCACATACCTTCTGGTAGTTATTCAGTATACTAAATTGCCTCCTGGGTGGTTCTGCTGGAGGAAAAGTAGATTCAGTGGAGGGTAGATACAGGCTTGTAGTATGTTGAAAGTGAATTTTGGATATTCTTAGTGTTACAAATACCTACATATTTTTGTTTATTTGTTTTGGTTTGTTTTTTAGATAAGGTTTCTCTGTTATACAGTTCCGGCTGTCCTGGAACTCTGTCTCTGTTGGTAATTGGATTAAAAGCATGCACCACCACACCCAGAGACAAACCCAACTTAAAACATGGTTTTAGAGACTAGAGGTGTAATAGAACTCAGTGGTAGTATGTGTTTAGCATGTACTAGGCCCTAGGTGCAATCCCCTACACCAATGAACATGGTTTTCTATTAATTTTCTTATGATCTAGTTATTCCTTCCTAAATTTATAACCAAGAGAATGTGATATATATCTCTAGTTGCTGGGAAGATGGCTTAGCAGTTTAGAGATCTTGCTGTTCTTACAGAGGCCTGGGTTTGGTTTTCAGCACCCATATGATGGCTCACAACTGTCTGTAACTCCAGATTCAGGGGTTCTGTCACCCTCTTCTGGCCTCCATGTTCTCTGCACGCACATGAGACACATACATACATTTAGGCAAAACACTCATACACTTAAAATAAAAATGGAGAAGGATACGTTCAGGGATGGCAGGATGATGTAGTGAGTTTAGGTGTTTGCCACCAAGCCTGATATCCCGAGTTTGCTTCCTAAGACCCACTTAGTGGGAGGAGGAAACCAACTCCTGAGAGTTGTCATCTCTCACCTCCACACACATGTTTACATGCTCACAAAAAAGTAATCAAAAATATGTCCTCAGCTGGATGTGGTAGCTCAGCCTGTAACAGTAGCACTTGGAAGATGCCAATCAGACCAATGTTCTGAGACCTTGTCTTAAAAAATATATAATCCATGTGGGCTGTAGCTCAGTTACACAATACTTACCTAATACATGTGGTATGGTTTGCATTCTAGTACTATAATAATTAAAATAGGGGTTGGAGAGTTAGTTCAGTTGTTTTTTTTCTTTATTAATTACACTTTATTCACTTTGTATCCCCCCTGTGGTTCCCTCCCTCCTCCCGTCCCAATTCCTCCCTTCCTCCACCCTCTGCATGCATGCCCCTCCCCAAGTCCACTGATAGGGGAGGTCTTCTTTTCCTTCCTTCTGATCCTAGTCAATTAGGTCTCATCAGGAGTGGCTGCCTTGTCTTCTTCTGAGGCCTGGTAATGCTGCTTCCCCCTTAGGGGGAGGTAATTAAAGAGCAGGACAATCAATTGTTAAGAGTACTGTCTGCCCTTTTCAAGGTCCTGAGTTCAATTCCAGCAACCACATGATGGCTCATAAACAGCTATAATGAGTTCTGGTGCTCTCAACTGGTGTGCAGGCATGCATGTAGTCAGAACACTGTATATATAGTAAATGAATAAATCCTTTAAAAACAAGAGGAAAGGCTGGAGAGATGGCTCAGAGGTTAAGAACACTGGCTGTTCTTCCAAAGGTCCTGAGTTCAATTGCCAGCAACCACATGGTGGCTCATAACCATCTACAGTGAGAGCTGGTGCCCTGTTCTGGTACACAGTCACACATGCAGGCAGAATGCTGTTTAATAACAAATAAGTAAGTAAGTAAGTAAGTGAGTAAATGAAGAAATAAATGAAGAAATGAGCCACTGGGCTCAAGCCTTTAATCCTAGCACTCAGGAGGTAGAGAACTCTCTGTGAGAGTTCAAGGCCAGCCTGGTCTACAGAAAAAGTTCCAATACAGCCATCCAGGTTTACACACAGAGAAATCCTGTCTTTAAAAACCAAAACAACAACAACAACAACAACAACAATAACAATAAAAACAACACTATACCTTTCAATTTAGTACTTTTATGAGACTCCTGAATGCATGAATAAGTGGGTCTCTAATTCTATGTTTTCTCTGGAGCTTTTATTTTTCTGCTGGTTTGTCCGATTTCAGTACAATGGTTTTTGTTTTATATTATATTTTGAAAATAAAATTTATTGAACACCTAGTCATGGATAAAAAGCATAGCAGCTGCTTATGTGATTATTAGATTTAACAACTTGCTGGGCAGTGGTGGAACACACCTTTGATCCCAGCATGCACTTGGTAAGCAGAGACAAAGAAACCCTTTCTTAGTCCACCCCCAAGAAAGAACTAGCAGAAATTTGTGTGTGTGAGAATTATGTTGCTAAGGCTAGCCTTGAACTCATGGGTTTTAGTTGCCAAGTGATTTTCCTATCTCAACCTAAGTATGTGTGACCACAAGCAATATGACATTCAGATTTCATTTAGCAAATATTGTAGTGTAGTTTCTATTTTTAAAAAAGATTTATGTATTTATGTATTTTTTGTGTATGAGTACTTTGTCTGCATGTACATCTGCATACCACAAGACAGCATCATATAGTTGAGCTGCCATGTGGAATTGAACTCAGGAGCTTCAGGAAGAGCAATGAGGGCTCTTAACCACTGAGCCATTTCTCCTGCCCCTGTACTAAAGTTTCTAAGACCCCCAATACTAAGAAAAAAAACCTTAAGCTACAAGAAAAAAAAAGCATCTTAAACTACAAATAGAATTGGTTTTGTTGGTTTCTTTTTCTTTCTTAGAGATGGAATCTGTCTGTGTAGTCCTGGCTTTGCTGGAACTCACTTTGTAGACCAGACTGTTCTTGAACTCAGAGATCCAGCTGCTTTTCCCTCCTGAGCATTGAGATTAAAGAAATGTGCCACCATGCCTAATGTATTGTCTTTATTTTTTAATTTTTAAACATTATTTTTCATTTTTATTTTATGTGCACTTGTGTTTCACATGTATGTCTGTCTATATGAGGGCATTGGATCCCCTGGAATTGGTATTACAGACAGTTGTGAGTCAGTATGTGTGTGCTGAGAATTGAACCTGGGTCCACTGGAAGAGCAGTCAGTGCTGTTAACCACAGAGCAATCTCTCCAGCTCTAGCCTATTTTCTTAAAAATTTTTCTTTTTTTAAAAATTATGTGTCTTTGTGGGTGCTTGGGTGTTCTATGTAAGAAGGCATGTGCCTGCAGAAATGGTTATGAAGAGTTGTGAGCTGCTCTGCTGGGGAATCAAACTCTAGTCTTTTCCAAGAGCAGACTATCCTTTCTTTTTTCCTGTTTTTTTTTTGTGAGTTTATTAACACGTAAATAATATACACTCACAAGCCAATTACTAATTTTCTTCTTTGCATAATCTGGCGTTAGGAATTGGTGACTGTGATGACCAGCTGTGTAGCTCTCTTTGCCATGGCTTTTCGGTTCTTGGAGGAAACATGGTGAGCAATCTCAGCACAGTAACTTTTGTTGACATCAGAAGTACTTCCTAGACACTGTTGTGAATCAGAAACTTCCAGAAGCCACTAGGCAGCATGTCCTTGGATTTCTTGTTGCTCCTGTAACCAATGTTGGGCATCAGGATATGGCCCTTGACTCTTCTCTGCACCCTGTTGTTCATATCACTGGGTTCCACCCTCAGCCCTGTGACCCCGTTTCACTTAATTTGTAATATTGTTCTGACTGCTGCCTGATGAACTTCAGGTCCTCTTTTTGACTGTCTTGGGCTTCACCAGAGGTGGGAGAGAAGCCATGATGCCACAGAAGAGATGGCATCACCTCGCAAATAAGACTGAAGAAGAAGCAAAAAATATTCTTTTAACCCAAGCCCGACCTTAGTCATTTCACATTGAATTGCCAACATAAAGTAAAGTTCACTTTTCTAGGCTCTATGCCATGACTGCTGGCTTACTTTTACTTTTTTATTTTATTTTGTTTTGTTTTATTTTATTATTAGTTATATTTTATTAACACAGAATCCCAGCTGTATCCTGCTCCCTTATTCTCTCCCAATCCCACTCTCCCTCTCTCATCTCCTCCCTGCTCCTTTCCAAGTCCACTGATGGGGGAGGACCTCCTCCCCTTCCATCTGACCCTGTTCTATCAGGTTTACCCTTACTTTTAGGACAAAGACAAATCATACTAAGATTCACAGTGCTCAGGGAGCATTTACCAAGTTTACTGAGTTTACACGGGGATTCCACATCAGAAAGCCTTTCCCTGCAGCATGAAGAGCCGACAGACACTGGAGAGGAGGTGCTGCCATCATGGGAAGCTCCTGTGATGGCAGTGGGCTGCGGCAGGAAAGGTATCCTTGGACAGCTCCCATTGAGGTGGTGTCTCTGCTCTGACAGGAGCCAACAGTTTGTCTGTCTGGGCATCCTTGTGCATGCCAGAAGGAGAGATTCTGACAGCAGCCAACAGTTTGTCTGTCTGGGCATCCTTGTGCATGCCAGAAGGAGAGACTCTGACAGCTCCGACAGCATACAATTAAAGATTTTGTGGGGTGATGCTCAGGAACTGGACTGATAGCTCTGGCATGCAGGGAGGCAGCAGGCTGCTTTGATTGATTGCCTCCATGGTGTTGGGTTATAGGTAAAATAAATAAATAAATAAATAAATAAATAAATAAATAATAAAAAACCTTTGGACTTACAAGAATAAGATAGATAGTGGAGTACTTTCTCCAGGGTTGCCAAATACATATGGACTGGACACTGCAAACATAATTCCTACTTGTTCTCATAATTATGTTTACTGTATATAGTATATTAGTGTCAGAGAAAAAGCCACTTTCTGCATTAAGGGGGTAAATGTAATGAGAGTTCTGGCTTCTTTAAAAACCTAGTTATGAGGCTGAAGAGATGGCTCAGATATTAAGAGCACCTTCCAGATGATCTGAATTCAATTCCCAACAACCACATGGTCGCCCATCTATAATGAGATCTGGTGCCCTCTTCTGCTATTCAGGCATACATGCAGCCAGAATACTGTATACATAGTAAATAAACAGACCCCAAAAAATCTAGTTATGGCCAGGCACAGGGGCACAAGTCTGTAATCTCATCACTCAGAGTGGCAGAGACCAGCAGATCCCTAATAGTTCAAGGACAGCCTGGTTGACAATGTAAGTCCAAGACAAACAAGGGAACACAGGGAACCCCTGTCTCAGGAGGAAAAAAAAACTAGTTCTGTGATTTTTTTTTTTGAGACAGGTTTTCTCAGTGTAGCCCTGGCTGTCCTAGACTCACTTTGTAGCCTAGACTGGCCTGGACTTTATAGAGATCTGCCTGCTTCTGTCTCCTGAGTGCTGGGATTAATAGTGTGGTAGAGCCCAGTTTATGTCATTTTTTTTTGTTTTAATCCAAGGGGTGTATTAAGAAGCTGCTTCACAGCAGGTGATTATGATTTAAAATGCTCTTGCACTAGCAGGCGCATGAACTTTGCCAGCTGAACTCTGGAGAGGGTCCAAATGGGAGCTATAAGAAGGCCCAGGGCAGCTGCTGCTGGCTCATCCTGCTGCTGCATTTGTTATTGATGTATTGCAGGTTGGCTGAACTGCTGGCGATTTTGACCAGGAGTATTGGACTTGCCTCAAGGAACTCTCTGTTCCTATTCAGCAGGAAGTAGTGTCTAGAGGTCTATGCCTCTCTACACTTTTGCACCTAATCTTCTTTCTCTCCTACCTAGTATTGGAAGTTTGGAAGAGCTTAGGGTAGAAAAAGGGTTGGAAGGGAGGTAGAAGTTTAGGAACCCAATATAATAGATAAAACAAACACACTAACGAAGTGTGGAAATCTTTACATGGGGATGGAAGACAGGGAGATGGAAGAGAGGAAGGGGTGGGGAGAGGGTCAAACAACCCCAAGACATGTTAAAATTTCACGAGGAAACCCACCACTTTGACTGTTAAAAGAAAATACATCTTAAGTTCAAAATAGTCTGATACTTTAAAAATATGATGCAAGTACCCTATATGTATGTGTTTAAATATGATAAAACTAGCTATTTTGTGCAATTTACACTTCCTCTGGAGGACTGGAGAAATGGCTCAGCAGTTACAAGTGCTTGCTGCCTTCCTGGAAGTCCAGAGTTATCTTTCCAGCACCCACATTAAGTGGTTCAAACCCATCTGTAACTCCAGATCCTGGGGACCTAGCACCTCCGGTCTCACTTACTGCATTCATGATCCTACACAGATATGTAATAGAAAATAAAATATTCTAAATGTATGCACACCAATTTTAAAGTTGGAACAAGTGAGAAAACATTCAGAGTTGAGTAAATAGGGAAATCACTGAGGATGAGAGCAAGCAAGGCTACTCTTTAGAGACTCAGAACAGGTAAGGACAGTGACAGAACCCTCAGAAGATAGCCCAGAACTGCCTGACAATGGCTGGCATGACAGTTTTTTGCTTTTGTTTTGCTTGGGGGTGATACTTGTGGTCTGTCCCAAGGTAAGTTGTTCATGAGAACGGAAATGACCATACAAAAGACTTAGGACATAGCCTTTTCAAGGACTGATGATTACCAAGCCCATGGCACTAACAGAATAACCAGTATTCATCCCACACTGAAAACTACTGTCTCAAAGGCATGTAGAGGGAAACAGGGAATAAAGGTAGCCCAGGCATGGCAATGCAGTTCCAGGACCGCTGGGGTTATTCAGAGAAACTTTATCTTGAAAAACTAAACAAATATTTGCATTGTGGCTTGGAATATGTTCAGTTACGATAAGCGGTCATTATGCATGTAAAAACAAATGCATTTGCCCATTTACTGGTGGTGTGGGATATTCACCAGAAAAGACTGCTCAGACAAGAGTTTAAGCCAATACAAAGTCTTCATTAGCCAGCAGACAAGTACACTGTGTTCAGGATCCGAGTGTAGCACTGAACCTTTCTCAGGGTGAGCTTGTAAGCACAAAAACCTTGCCCTGGTTTGACATGCTTCAGTCTGAAGCCTTATTACATTGGGGACAATCTTCTATAAAAGTCAGCTAGATCAAGATCACTGTGATCTATGGGTTTAAATATATATATATATTTCTACCATATCCTTGCTAAAATCTCTGGCTTGCACTCAGGACAAGGAAGCAGGAGGATTGTCATAAGTCCAGCGTGGGCTGCAGAGCAAGACCCCGTCTCAAAAAAGACCCTGTATTTGAGACAGGGTCTTGCTAGGGCAGGGCATAGTGGGAGAAGAGGGAGGGTGGGATGAGGAGGAGATGAGTGAGGGGTCTACAGCCAGATAAAAGTGAATAAATTGTAATAATAAATAATGAGAAAAAAGAAAAAATCTATGGCTGTGATTGTGGATTTATCTTTTTGTTGATTTGTGTTTGTTTTGAGAGAGGGTCTCATTATATAGCTCTGTATGTCTGTCATAGAAACTTGTACCAGAACTAACAGAGATCCTCCTGCTCCTGCTTCCTGAGTGCTGGGATTAAAGACATACACTACCACACCTAGCCCATGAAACCCTGTTGTCTTGCTGGAAATGGAACTCGGGGTTTCACACATGCTAGGTAAGCATCCCCCCAACACTGAGCTCCACTCCTTAAGAAAGCTTTGATTCATTGTTATTTTACTGACTGCTTAAGCATTTGTAGGGTAAACAAGGTACTCTTAGGAAGTACCGTACTATTGGGCATGTTGGTACAGACCTTTAGAAGCAGCAGTTGGGAGGCAGAGGCAGAAGTGAGTATATCAAGGCCTGCCTGATTTACATACTGAGATCCAGGCTAGCCATTGCTAGCTCAACCACCTCCCTGTAATAAAGCTCAAATAATTAAATAAATACACTGAGTAAGTGGTGTGTGTGTGTGTGTGTGTGTGTGTGTGTGTGTGTATGTATGTGTGTGTTTGTGTGTGGGGTTGTGTATGAAACAACAATAAAGAAGAGAGCATAAATTTACAGGGGGAGTTGGAGGGAGATGAGGGAGGTTCCTAAGTGATGTGGATGTATGAAAATCCCTAGAAAAAAATAAAATTATATTAAAAAATTAACTGAGTGTGGTAGAAAGAGCACACATTTAACCTCAGAACATGATAGGCAGACACAGGTGAATCTCTGCATGTTTGATGCCAGTCTGGATTCCATAATGAGTTCCAGACCAGCCAGGGATACATAACAATCTTATCTCAAGAATAATAAAGTTCATGAGGCTGCAGAGATGGCTCAGGAGTTAAGAGTTCATGCAGATGACCCAGGCTCCATTCCCAGCACCCACATAGTGGCTTGCAACTGTCCATGACTCCAGTTCGAGGGGATCCAATGCCTTCTTCTGACCTCCATGGGCAACAGGCATGGAAGTGGTGCATATATGTACATGAAACCAAAACACTCATACACAAAATAATAAAAATAAAATTTAAAAATCTGGTCTTAGAACATTTTCATCACCATCCAAAATTTCCTACTTTTAGTCAGTCCATGTCCCTACCTCTAGGTGCAGGAACCTTAATGGTTCCTGTAACTGTGTCTTCCTGAACACTTATATTGGAGCATACATGTCAGCCTAATGTGATGGACAAGACTGTAATCCCTGCACTCAAGGGAGTTCGAGGCTGGCCTGGTCTACAAAGTGAGTCCAGGACAGCCAAGGTTACACAGAGAAACCCTGTCTCAGAAAATCCAAAAAAGTCTGAGCATCTGCCAGGATACCCTGCAGGGTAGTGTCTTTCAGAGGCTCTCCGTGGTAGGCTCCTGCCCTTTTCCCTGTTTTCTCCTTCTTCTGATGTCCATGCTCTTTGCCTTTATGAATGGGGATTGAGCATTTTAGCCAGAGTCCTCCTTCTTGATTAGTTTCTTTAGGAGTTCAGATTTTAGTAGGTTTATCCTATATTATATGTCTAATATCTACTTATGAGTGAGTATATACCGTGTGTGTCTTTCTGCTTCTGGGATACCTCACTCAGGATGATATTTTTCAGTTCCCACCATTTGCCTGCAAATTTCATTATTTCCTTGTTTTTTTTTATTGCTGAGTAATATTCCATTGTGTAGATGTACCACAATTTCTGTATCCATTCTTCAGTTGAGGGGCATCTGGGTTGTTTCCAGGTTCTGGCTATTACAAATAAAGCTGCTACAAACATGGTTGAGCAAATATCCTTGCAGAATATCAAAGAAGATGCTCAGATTTATGGCCAACTGTTGGGCAGAATACAGGGAATCTTATGAAAGAAGTGGGAAATAGTAAGACCTGGAGAGGACAGGAGCTCCACAAGGAGAGCAACAGAACCAAAAAATCTGGGCACAGGGGTCTTTTCTGAGACTGATGCTGCAACCAAGGACCATTCATGGAGATAACCTAAGACCCCTGCACAGATGTAGCCCATGGCAGCTCAGTATCCTAGTGGGTTCCATAGTAATGGGAACAGGGACTGTCTCTGACATGAACTGTTTGGCCTGCTTTTTGATCACCTTCCCCTGAGGGGGTAGGAGCCTTACCAGGACACAGAGGAAGACAATGCAGCTACTCCTGCTGAGACCTGATAGACTAGGATCAGAAGGATTGGGAGAAAGACATTTCCTATCAGTGGACTGGGAGAAAGGCATGGGTGGAGAAGGGGAGGGAGGGTGGTGGTATTGGGAGGGGAGAAGGGAGGGAGCCACAGGGGGGATACAAAGTGAATAAATTTTAATTAATAAAAATTAAAATTAAAAAAGAAAAAAAATTAAAAAATGGATTATTCATGTAATGAGACTAGTGCTCTGCTCCTAGTTACATTATCTTTATCTTGGGTTTGTGGTAGAGGGTGAGGAGGGGGGAAACGGGTTTTTTTGTGTGTTTGTTTTGTTTTTCGAGGCAGGGTTTCTCTGTGTAACCCTAGCTCTCCTGGAACTCAGTCTGTAGACTAGGCTGGCCGCCCCCGAACTCAGATCTACCTGCCCCAATCTCCCGAGTGCAGAGACTAAAGTCATGTGTCAGCACCACCCGGCAAGTAACTCCATGCTGTAACAAGTCACTAGGTAGCCATTGTATGTGCCCGACTTCGGCACTGCTCACAGTTGGACAATGTTTGCTGAATAGAGAGCTGTCCCCCGCAAGGACAAAAATGGGGTGTACACAAAGATTATTTTCCCAGGGTCTAGTTCAAACCTGTGGCCCCTCTCCTGTGATAACACTAGGTGGCGCTCTAAACTCAGGCTTGTTAATTCTGTTGTAGCCTTAGAGCCACAAAACAGGACTTTGGGAGGCAGGAGGGTGGCAACTTTGTCCACATTTGTCCTTCCCTCTGTAAACCAGTCCCTAACAAACTTTTCTTCAGCTTCTGCACCAACCCAGGACCTTGTAGTGCTAGATAAACACTATCAGTGAGTTCTAATTCCAGCCCCATAGCCTCTGTTATTGAAGATGCTGCACTAGTATGCACTGTTCTTGGGGAGCTCTTTGTACTATCCGACCGCGGAGTCAGGTATGGGTTCTTCTCTATTTACATCTCCCATGGATTGTCTCACAAGAGAATGTCATCTTTCATGGCTAATTCAGGTTATCCTTATTACAGTATGCATCAGTATTTAGTCGACTTTTATGCCTAATTGCAATTCTTTATGGATTTTGTTTTGTTTTGTTTTGTTTGAGGCAGGGTCTCCTGTAGCCACGTCTAGCTTTCAACTCATGAGGCTGTGTGGACATCCCAAGTGCTGGGATTACAAGGATTTGTGTCACCACACCCATCTCAGGATATACTCTTTGGTGTTCACTGTATTTTTTCTTCTTTTATAGAATCTATTTTTTTAATTTTTATTTTTTATATTAATTACAGTTTATTTACTTTGTACCCCAGCTGTAGCCCCCTTCCTCATTCCTTCCCAATCTCACCCTCCTTCCCTCAACTCCTCCCTGGCCCTCTCTAAGTCCACTGATAGAGGAGGTCCTCCTCCTCTTCCATCTGACCCTAGCTTATCAGGTCTCATCAGGACTGGCTGCAATGTCCTCCTCTGTGGCCTAGCTAGCCTGCTCCTCCCACAGAAGGTGGGGAGGTCAAAGAGCTAGCCACTGAACTCATGTCAGAGACAGTCCTTGTTCTCCTTACTAGGGAAACCCACTTGGACACTGAGCTGCCATGGGTTACATCAGAGCAGGGATTCTCGGTTGGAGAATCAGTCTCAGAAAAGACCCCTGTGCCAGGATATATTTGGTCCTTGTGGAACTCTTGTCCTCTCCATGTCTTAGTAACTCCCCCTTCTTTCATAGGATTCCCTGCACTCTGCCCAAAGTTTGGTTATGAGTCTCAGCATTTGCTTTGATACACTGCTAGGTAGAGTCTTTCTAGGTAGACCCTACCTCTATGGTAGGCTCCTGTCCTGTTTCTTGTTTTCTTCTACTTGCAATGTCCATCTTATTTGTCTTTCTAAGTGAAGGTTGATCACCTTACCCTGGGTCCTCCTTCTTGTTTAGCTTCTTTAGGTGTACAGATTTTAGTATATTTATCCAATCTTATAGATCTAGTATCCACTTATAAGTGTCTTTCTCCTTCTGGGATACTTCACTCAGGATTATATTTTCTAGATCCCACCATTTGCCTGCAAATTTCATGCTTTTCTTGTTTTTAATTGCTGAGTAGTATTCCATTATGTAAATATACCACAATTTTTTGTGTCCATTTTTCTGCTGAAGGACATCTGGGTTGTTTCCAGGTTCTGGCTATTATGAATAAAGCTTCTATGATGTCTCTATGATGTATACAACAAATATCCTCATTGTATACTTGAGCATATTTTGGATATATGCCTAGGAGTGGTATAGCTGAATCTTGAGGAAGCGCTATTCTATGATGTCTCTATGATGTATACAACAAATATCCTTGTTGTATACTTGAGCATATTTTGGATATATGCCTAGGAGTGGTATAGCTGAATCTTGAGGAAGCGCTATTCCAATTGTCTGAGAAAGCACCAGATTTATTTCCAAAGTGGTTGTACAAGTTCACATTCCCACCAGCAAGGGAGGAGGGTTCCCCTTTCTTCACAACCTCACCATCATGTGTTGTTAATTGAGTTTTTGATCTTAGCCATTTTAATGGGTGTAAGGTGAAATATCAGGGTCATTTTGATTTGCATTTTCCTGATGGCTAGGTACGTTGAGCATTTCTTTAAGTGTTTCTCTGCCATTTGATATTCCTCTATTTAGAATTTGGGTTTAGCTCTGTGCTCCAATTTTTAATTGGATTACTTGATTTGTTGCTTTTTAACTTCTTTAGTTCTTTATGTATTCTGGATATTAGCCCTCTGTCAGATATAGGGTTGGTGAAGATCCTTTCATAGTATGTAGGCTGTCATTTTGTTCTGATGACAGTGTCCTTTGCTTTACAGAAGCTTTTCAGTTTCATGAGGTCTCATTTATTGATTGTTGATCTTAGAGCCTGTGCTGTTGGTTCAGGAAGTTGTCTCCTGTGCCAATGAGTTCTAGGTTCCTCCCCATTTTTTCTTCTAACAGGTTTAGTGTGTCTGGTTTTATGTTGAGGTCTTTGATCTATTTGTACTTTAGTTTTTTTGCAAGGTGATAAATATGGATCTATTTTCATTTTTCTGCATGTAGACATCCAGTTGGACCAGCACCATTTGTTGAAGATGCTGTCTTTTTTTCCATTGAATCTATTTTTTATTACATTGAATTAAGTGTAAGTGTGCTTGTCTTTATTGCGTACATGTGCACATAGATGCTAGAGGCTTAAGGTTCCCTGGAGCTGGAGTTACAGATGGTTGTGAACCACCTGACATTGGGTCTGGAAATCAGTTTGGTTCTGGAAGAGCAGCAAGTGCTCTTTTCTGCTGAGCCATCTCTCCAGTTCCTTCTTTTATGTTCCCATTTCTCTTCATTTTAAATTGAACTTTTTGTTTATTTTTTATTTTTCTTTGTTGATTTATTTTTTTTGTTTATTGTTTCTTAAAAATATATGTAGTTTACTCTTACTTGTGTGCATGTGTGTGTGTTTGGTGGGGGGAGGGCATGTTGTCGATGAGTGATGGAGTTGCAGACCAGAAGAAGGTATCTGGTCTTTTGGAGCTGGAGCTACATGAAGTTGTGAACTGTCCAGTGCAAGTGCTGGGAACCAAACCTGGGTTCCATTATACACTCTTAATTGTTGAGCCACCACCCTAACCCCTAATTTTTCTCGGCATGTTCATAAGACCTACACATAAGTAGTGGGGAAATCAACATTTAATTGTTTTTAGTGGCCTGGTAGTCATCATTCACAAGGATACATGAAAGAATTGTTTATGTTTCTGCCACTGTAAAGCTGGCATAAACTTGTGTCTTTTTGATATGTGCTTGCATTTATCTCAAACACCAGTCATTGAGTAGATATACACCTGCCTATTTTAATGTTATTTGGCATTTTTTTTACACTCTGACATGAAAATCTCAGTGCCTCCAAACCCTGTCTATTATTTAGTATTGCCATTGGTGTTCATTTTAGCTATTCTAGTGGATATGCATAGTCATAGTTGAGTATAGAATTTATTTTCATTGCTCTGATAACTGATAACTTGAGCACTTTTTTATTTAGTTGAAGTTATGTACCTCTGTGATGTGTTCCTTTTTATGCTTTTTGCCATTTATTTTTGAGATGATCTCACCATGTAGCCAAGGCTAGCTTCAAACTCATATTAACCTTCCTGCTTCAACATTCTGAATGCTATTGAAGAGTTTAAGTTAGCCTGAGTATAACTCCATTTTGAAATAAAGATCTTGACTGGGAACTGAATTCAGGTACTAGGAAATATCACAGAATGCACTCCTGGCAGAAAACAAAGTTAACTCTCCTAGCAACAGCCTCCAGGAAATATAATAGAATAAATGCCTTATAGAAAATAGAGACAAACTCCCTGGCAATAATCAATGGGAATCGGTTGAGAATCAGATGGGAAAATTCTCCCCAATGTTTCAGATGTGGTTTAGAAAAATAGCTATTGTGATTATATGCCTTAGCCACTGTGATTGTGTGCCTCAGAAAAGGTCACCCCCCCTGCTAAACTTCACCCAATTCTGTAACGTCAAGGCTTGTGCTCCCTGCTTGCTGTCATGGAAACCCCCTGCTCACAGACTTTCTCTTTAAAAACACTGCTCACTAGGGCCCGGGGTCCCACTTTTCTACTGCTGTGTCAGGGAGACTTGGGTCCCGAGTTTGATCGCTCTCATAATAAAGCTCTCTTGCAATAGCATCGAGTCGTCTCCTGGTGGTCTCTGAGGGTCCTGTGAACCTGGCATTACACTATATATTTTCAAGAGAAAATTTTGTTACTTTGAACTGTATTTGGTATTTTAAAGATTTTCAGCTGGACGTGGTGGCGCAGGTGTTGTCTCAGAAAGGGTGTGTGTGTGTTTGTGTGATTTCTACAGAAAGGTATTTGCTAGGCCTCATTGTCATTCTTTGCCATTTGCCACAGACCCTTAGTTCTCCTAAGCTCTGCACTGCAGCAAGCTGACCACCAGAGGGAGCAGGCTCTCAGCCTTCCTGCACAGCAGGCTTCAGGGTGAGTTTGGCAGAGGGAAACAGTGACAGGACTGGCAGGCAAGAGGAAGGAAAAGCAGAGTATTCCTTTCTCCCTCCCCACTCTCCACTTTCCAGCTGCAGGCAAGGTTGCTCTGTGGTGCCAGCTCTTTTGTTAATCCTTAGGTCAATTCACAGTCCCCTGTGGTCCTTCTCAATACCTGTCATTAAGTCACTACTAAATTTTCTCTCTGGTTCCTACTTTCCAGGTTGAAACTATTTCCAGTATCATACTTATTTTAAAGAAGTTACTTAGTGTGTGTGTGTAAGGGCAGCTCACAGGTGTCAGTTTACTCCTTGTACAACGTGGGTTCCAGGGCTCAAACTCAGGTCATCAGGCTTGGCAGCAAGTGAATTTTACCTGCTAAGCCATGTCACCATCCCTGTGTCATATTTTTAAAGCAAAGTGCTGAGTTAGGTTAAATTACATCCAGTTGACGTGGCATATCCAGTAATTCACATGGAAGGGTGAATTAGAGGGATGGCACAGACAACATGAGCTTAGGCATTATGACAGAACCTTCATCCACAAGCAAGGGTTAAATTACTCACCCAAGATAACAGAACAAAAACTTACTTTATCAAATATAAGGTGCTTCAGGCATGGTACACATGCCTGTAAGTTCACATAATGCTTCAAAGCAACCATAGTTCCAATTCTAGAGGATCCAATGCTCTCTTTTGACCTCTGAGGTCAACATTGGCAGATGTGGTGCACATACATATATAGGCAAAACACTATGCATAAAAATAAAATGAATAAATCTAATTAAAATAAATCACCTCTTTTTTTAATGTTCAACATCCTTCAGTCTTTTTATTTTTCAAAAGAAAAAAATAATAATAGTGTTTTATTAACTATCACACTGTGATAATACACTTTAAATGGACAATAAGGGAGCCTTTAAATCTGAGGTGGTCTTAAACAAACGAACAGAATCCAATTTCTTCAAATAGCTGAAATGCTGCAGTTATAGATACATTTAGGAAATTTGGAGCACTCTTACAAGACCAGCATTGTAATTTTATTTTGTACATTTTAATTGAAAATATAAACAATAATTAAAAATAAAAAGAAAATACAGCATAATAAAAACATTTATTTCTCAATTGAATGTATTGGATACATATAATTTTTTTTGTAGTACAGAATTTTTTTATTAATTACACTTTATTCAGTTTGTATCCCCCATAAGTCCCTCCCTCCTCCCCTCCCAATCCCACCATCCCCCTCCCTTCTTCACACATGCCCCTCCCCAAGTTCACTGATAGGGGAGGACTTCCTCTCTTTCCTTCTGATCTTAGTCTATCAGGTCTCATCAGGAGTGGCTGGATTGTTATCCTCTGTGGCCTGGTAAGGCTGCTCCCCCCTCAGGGGGAGGAATCACCTCTTTCTTTGAGACAGAGTTTTACTCTGTAGCTCCTGCTCTCCTGGAACTCACTATGTGTAGACCAGGTTGACCTCGAACTCACAGGTTTCTCCCTCTACCTCCTGAGTGATGAGATTAATAAATCTTTGAGATAGAGCTGGAAAGATGTCTCAGTGGTTAAGAGCACTGGCTGTTCTTCCAGAGGTCCTGAGTTCAATTCCCAGCAACCACATGGTGGCTCATAACCATCTATAATGAGATCTGGTACCCTCTTTTGTGTTCTCTTCTGAACTGCATTCATGTGGGATACTGTATTAAAAAAAAACCACCAAATCTTTATAAATCTTTGAGGGGGGAGGGAGGAAGCTATAAGTGATGCCCCCCTAGTTAAAAGGATGTACTGTGGGCTAGTTGGTGGTATTGGCACATGACTTTAATCCCAGCACTCAGGAGGTACAGGCAGGCAGATCTCTGTGGGTTCAAGGCCAGGCTCATCAACAAGGTAAGCTCCAGGGTAGCCAGGGCTTTTCCACAGGAAAGTCTAGTATTGAAACTTCCCTATCCCACCACTCAAATATATATACAATCCACTTCAGTAGTTAGGATTACTGGCATATGCCACAGCATCTGGTTAGTAATTTAACCAAACTCTGTATTTTCCTTTATATACTATGGGCAAAGCGCTGGGGAGATAGGTAGCAGGTAAAATTCATTTATTAAGGCACCTACTGCTGTTTCAGAGGACCCAATTCTGATTCCCAGCACCCTGCCTCTCATCCCAAGTGCTGGAATTATATGCATACTCCACCACATGCAGCAATTTTCAAATTTTTTAAAGCTGAGTATGGCCATACCTGTAAACTCAGCAGAGTTTTGGATTCAAGACAGAAGAGACTCTAGAGACTCTAAGGCTTGCTGGCAACCAGTATAGCTCTAGGTTCAGTGACAGACCTCGTTTAAATGGAGTAACTGAAAAGTGATAAAGCAGGACAACCAATAGCAAATGCACAAACATGAGTACACACACACACACACACACACACACAGACACACACACACATGACAGGGGAGGAGAGAGAGAGAAAGAGAGGGAGAGAGAGAGAGAGAGAGAGAGAGAGAGAGAGAGAGAGAGAGAGAGAGAAGTGCCCCCATAGGCTCACAGATTTGAATACTTTGTCCCCAGTTGTTGGTGCTATTTGTGGGAGTTTGGGAATCATTAGGAGGTAGAGCCTTGCTGGAGGCAGTGCTGGTGGCAGGCTTTGAGGATTTTGTGTGTGTGTGTGCAGGTTTTAAGGATTTTTGTGTATGTATGTGTGTATGGTTTGCCTGTCTGTATATATGGGTTCAATTCCTAGCACCAATATGGTAGTTCAGAACTGTCTTTAACTCCAGTCCCAGGGGATCAAATAATCTGTTCTGTCCTCCACAGGCACATATATGTTGCACACACATACATATTGGCAAAACATGTATACACATAAAAAAAAGAAGTGAAAGGGAGAAAGAATACTGTTGTAGTGAGAGTTCTGTTTTCTTTAAAAACCAAGTAAAGTTATTTGAATGTTTTTGTTTTAATCCCAGTTATAGGATAAGAGGCTGCATCAAAGTAGGTGATTAGCAGAGCTATGTTCTTTGCCAGCTGTGATAGATTAATTTTGGGGACTCTGGAGAGAGTATAAATGGGAGATCCCTAAGAAGGGCTGGGGCAGCTGCTGTTCCCACTGCCATTGTTGGCCTCTGCTGCTGCTGCTGCTGCATTTGCTGTTGTGTTTTTTATTGGTGGATTGCTGGTTTGCTGGTTTGCTCTTATGATCTTGAAGCCATTAAGAATGCTACCTTCATCACATTTCTCTTTTGTATGTTAAATAAACTCCTTGTAGAAGTTTTCTGCTTCTTGCTCTTTAATTTCAAGTCAAATTGCTCTCCTTTTTGCTCTTTCTCTTCTATATTTTTCTGTGTTTTGTTCATACAACTTATACAAATTTGCTTTTTCGATTTTAGCTTGAAGAGAGCCACTCCTTTTCATTTTTATTAATTCTTTATATTCTCTACTCAATCCAAAAGATTAATTTTTTTCTTGTTAAAAATTTCTGCTTCTTGCTCTTTAGTTTCAAGGTCAATTTGCTTTTTGCTTGCTCTTCTTTTTCTGTATTTCTTTTTTGCACTAAAGGGGGGAGGAAGTAGGGAGAGTTTTGGTTTCTTTCCTTTTTTTCAGCTACTGCAGCAATTTTATTTTTCTTTACACAATGACATGTTGCTATGGGCCTAATGTTCTCACTGTAACAGAAGAAAACAAAAATTTGTTATTTCTTAAGAATGAAGCACAAAAAAACCTTACATAAATTAAAAGGGTGAATACATTTACAGGTGTCAATGAAATCCTTCTCAAGGCATGTAACAACCCAAGGGAAAAACCAGAATGGAAACTGGGTCCTAAGGCTCAGACTTTCTCACCCTGTTAGACCTGCAGGATGGAAGTGGCAAGTGGGTCAGGAACACTTGTCAGCCTTGAGAAATCCTGGAAGTCAGCTGTCGGTTAAATAGCCTGCAAAAATCTCTACATGGTGCTCACACTGCTACACCAGGCTGGGGTTTTCTCTTCCATAGTGTGCTCTCCCCAGCCACCAAGCCACCGAGCCACGTGACTAGGACTAAATCAAGATATGCACAGGGTATTAAACATAGACCACAGGAACAGTTAACTCCAGTACAAGGTCAAAAATCTGTTGCTGATTCTATGATCCAGTGTTCATCTTTACAGACTTCAAGGATAAACTTCTTTTCCAAGGCTTGTTCCAGTTTTATGAAGCTAGCATGAGGTATATACATTTGCCAGGGAAAATAGATTCTTTACAATCAGCTCATGCAGTAGATGCCTGGCACCTGCTCAGAAACATTTGCGGTGGATGATGGAGGGGCCTGACACGTCATATTCCTGCTTTCTGGTTGGCATCTGCTGGAAGGTGGACAGGGAGGCCAGGATGCAGCTGCCAATCCAGACTGAGTACTTGCACTCAGGAGAAGCAATGATCTTAATCTTCATTGTGCTGGGTGCTAGGGCTCTGATATCTTTCTGCATCCTGTCAGCAATGCCTGAGTACATGGTGGTCCCTCTAGACAGCACTGTATTGGCATATAGGTCCTTGTGGATGTCCACATAACACTTCGTGATGGAGTTTCTGGGCAGGTGTGATGGCTCAGTGGGTAAAGATGACCTGATGTCCTTTCCCAAGGACTTACTTTGTGGAAGGAGGGAACCAACCCCCAAACGCCTTCCTTAGACTTCCACAAGTATGTGTCTGAATGCCTGTACGCCCACACGCAGAATTAGTCAGTATAAAAAGTTTCTATGATTACATGCCAGGCACAGTAAATCTGATTTTAGAGAGGCCTGGAAATCTCAAACAAGTACCCTCACACTATTACGACAATCAGTTGTGTTGGGGATTGCTGAAGAAACAGGCATGGCTTTCAGGATATCCAAGAAAAATTCACTACCCTTATGAAAGAGGTCTGAAGTGGATGCGTAATATATATATATATATATACATATATATATATGTATATATATATATATATATATATATTACAGTGGTGTTAAAAGGAAAGTCTCATTGTAAAGACTTATAAAATTATTACTGCTTTGAGAGAAAGTGTGTGTGTGTGTCTGTGTGTGTGTGTGTGTGTGTGTGTGTAGCAATGAGAAACATACTTTGGCTCTGGTATTCTCTAAAATGCCTAACTCCAGTCTAATAATGAGAATAGATTCAGGCAAATCTATAGAATACTGTGGAATCCTTCCAAAATAAAAACGTCATGAAAGTCATAGTATCTAAATGTAATACAAAATCCCAGATTGGATCATGCAATAGAAAAGAAGACAACAGGGGGCGGAGCCAAGATGGCAACTAGCACACACAGTTTCTGAGCAGTGGAATACCTGAACTTCTGAGTTGGTGAATGGAAGGACCTCTAACCCAGGAAGACAACGGTGGAGCTTTCTAGACAACAGGGAACATCACAGCAGGTGAAAACTTTGGTCTCAGGTCACCCGGGGACTTGTTTGAGGAAGGAGAGAAACGATCCTTTGATCTCGCGGCACTCCCCTCCTCCAGACCTCCCTCCACCTCGGCACAGCGGCACAGCTGGCTGGTCTTTGTCAGAGCAGACCTAACTGCCTGGGGTATACAGCCGCTGGGGCAGAGCTCCAAGCCCTTTAGCGGCAGGCAAAGATCAGCAGTAGGTGTCCCGGAATCCCAGATACACGGCGGCTGCAACATCCTCCCAGGGCCCGAGTCTGCTGTACGCCATACTAGCTCCGCAGGATCGCCATCACTGACAGTACGGCCCGCCCAAACCCACAGTGACAGAGAATACGCTATATATTCACCAAAACCAGTCAGAAAAGTCATACAACCTAGACACACCAGGCGCTGGGCCTCCCAAGCTTGGAGAGCACAGTGAAGAGACCCCAGGACTTCCCAGAAAGCATCGGGACTAGCGACCCAGTCACCACTTACAGTGGGACTTGGCGGCGGGGCAGCACTGAGCTGGGGGGCACAACAGCCCTCCAGTTTATGACTAACCAGGGCCAAACCAGAGAACAGAGACCTTGGTCACACCATCCCTGCTGATGTAACCACCCTGAAATCTCCAGCTGCAGCAAGACCTCAGAACCTGGCAGTGACAGCAGCACAGAACTGGCGGGGCACATCAAAGAAGCAGGGCCAAAACAGAGAGCAGAGAGGCCGGATTCCACAATCTCTGCCAAGTGACCTGCGTGTACAGCTAGTCGTCAGCACACGCTGAGAGTTCTCAGCTTCCTGAAGAACTCTCCAGACGCCAGAGAGAGAGAGTACCAGTCTGATCTGCAGAATCCAAAAACAAACAGAGAAGGTTTCAGATAAGCCAGTGGCTAGGGGTAGGCGAAAGAACACTTCCAACATGAATCAGGACATCATGACTTCACCAGCAATCCCCAAAATCGATGGATACTCCAATTCAGCAGAAGCACAGGAAAATGATTTTAAAGCCATGCTTGCCCAATTA
>REGO01001185.1:156367-178475 GCA_010120015.1 Rhombomys opimus
ATGTAGCCTGTGGTAGCTCAGTAACCAATTGGTTTCCCAAAGTGAGGGGAACAAGGACTATTTCTAACAGGAACTCAATGAAGATACCTGATAAAACAGGATCAGATGAATGGGGGGGAGGTCCCCCCCTATCAGTGGACTTGGAAAGGGGCACAGTGGTGATGAGGGAGGGAGGGAGTTCCTGGCAGGGAATGAGGGTTCAGGACACGGCTGGGATACAGAGTTAATAAAATGTAACTGATAAAAATAAAAATAAAAAAAAAGAAAAAAAAGAAAAGAAGACATCAGTGAAAAGAAGTAGTAAAACCTGAATAAATTACCAAAGTTCATGAGACTGTGCCACTGCTCACTACCTGGAGTTAGTACCTGGATCATGGCGATGCTCCTCTGAAGGGAAGACAAGAAAGGGGCTATTTAGGCAAATCTCTACTTTCACTGCATTCCTCTGTGAACTGGGTGTATACCTATAATCCTGGCACTTGGAAGGTGGAGGAAAGAAGATCAGGGCTTTAAACATAAGCTTAGCAAGGACTACATGAAACCCTGTATCAAATGAACAAGAAAGGAAAAACAGCCCTGTGAATCTAAAATTCTTTAAAAAGTAAAATTATTTTGTTATCGTTTTTTAAGACAGGGTTTCTTTGTGTGACAGCACTGGCAGTACTGGCACCTTCTTTGTAGATGAGGTTGACCTCAAACGCACAGAGATCTGCCAGACTCTGCCTTTCAACGCTTGGGTTTAAAGTCTTGCACCATCACAAGTTTAAAAATACTTTTTTCAATTTTTTTATTCTTATTAATTAGAGTTTATTCACTATGTATTCCCCTTTTAGCCCCTTTCCTCCTCCTCTCCCCATCCCTTCCTCCCTCCCCCTTCTCCACTCATACCCCTCTCCAAGTCCAGTGATAGGGGAGGTCCTCCCCTTCCTTCTGACCCTAGCTTATCAGGTCTCATCAGGACTGGCTGCATTGTCCTCCTCTGTGGCCTTTTATTTCAATAAAACTATTGAAAAATGATTTCTGAAAGCTAGAAGGTAGGTACACCTCCAGACTTTTCTTATTCTGTTCTAAGTCTAGGGTTTATTGGCAAAGTAGAAGTTTAGTATATGCAAAGGCCCAAAATACATAAAAGGAGTAGGTGCCAGTTTACACCCCCATCAGGACTATATAGATGTTGGGGATAGCTGAGAGTTAGAACACATACCTAGTGTGCAGGAGGTCCTGGACTCAGTGCCAAGCAGGCATGTGGCACAGGGGCGAGCACGTGGGAACATGTGTGCATACAAGCATGCGTGCGCACACACACACACTTTACTGTGAAACATTATTCTAAGCACTGCACAAGTATTTTTTTCTTTCTTTTTCTTTTTGAGACAAGGTCTCCCATGCTGTCTAGGCTGGTTTCATCCTAGAATCAATCACTCCTGACTCAGACTTCCAAGTAGCTGGGACTACAGACTCTCAGCAAAGTGCCTTGTACACTCAAGTTTACAGTGATATTATCACCTTACAGATGATAAACCAAAGCCCAGAGGATTTGCAGAAAGTTAGAGAGAGATCAGAGGAGCTTCCTTCCAGGGACATAGCTTTAGGGAGGGCAAGTTCCATGGCTTTTAAAAAGGAGGGTTTTGAGAGAGGTTCTCTCCTGTCTGGTCTGTAACTTAGAGATCTGACAGCCTTTTCCTCCCCCAAACTCCTATTGAAATAAGGATGTCAGCAGTGCTGTGATGAAAGGCATGCGTTACAGCACCAGGCTGTATTTTGTATGTTTAAATGTTTTGCTTGCATGTGTGTAGGGGCACTGCATTCCTGTCTCCTGCCTGTGGAGGCCAGAGAGTGTCAGATACCCTGGAACTAGAATTAGAAACAGCTGTGAGCTGCCATGTGGGTGCTGGGAACCAAACCTAAATCCTCTAAAAGAACAGTAAGTGTTTCTTAACCTTCTTTACCCACTTTTCTTGTTCTTTCCTCTTTCTTTCCTTCTCTTTCTCTCCTTCTCTCCTTTCTCTCTTTGTCACCTTTCTCTTTCCCTCATTCTCTCCTTTCTATCTCTTTCTCTCCTTTCTCTTGTTTCTCTCCTTTCTCTCATTTATCTCCTTTCTCTCCTTCCTCCCCTTCTCTTCTTTTTCTGCTTTCTCTCCTTCTCTTTATCTCTTTTCTCCCTTCTCTCCTTTCTCTCCTTACTTGCCTTCCATTTCTCTCCTTTCCTCCTTGTCTTTCTCTCCTTTCTCTTTCTCACCTTTCTCTCCTTTATCTCCTCTCCTCTCTTTTCTCTTCTTCTCTCCTTTCTCTTTTTCTTTATATCTTCTCTTTCTCCTTCTCTCCTTTCTCTCTTTCTCCTTTCACACTTTCTATGCATCTCTCCTTTCTCCCTTTATCTCCTTCTCTCCTTTCTTCCCTTCTCCATTCTCTCCTTTTTCTCTTTCTCTCCTTAATCTCCTTCCTCTCCTTTTATCTTTTCTCTCCTTCCTCCCCATTCTCTCCTTTTTCTCCTTCTATCCTTTCTCTCTTTCTTTTTCTCTCCTTTCTCCCTTTCTCTATTTCTCTTTCTCTCCTTTCTCTCAATGTTCTCCTCTCCTTAATCTCCTTTCTCTTTTTCTCTTCTTCACTCTTTTCTCTCCTTCTCGTTTTTCTCTCTTTCTCTCCTTTCTCTCTGTCGCTTTCTCTCATTTCTCCCTTTATCCCTTTCTCTCCTTCTCTCCTTTCTATTTTCCTCTTTCTCTCCCTTCTCTCCTCCTCTCCTTTCTCTCCTCTCCTTTCTCTCTTTTTATTTCTCTAATTTCTCTTTCTTTCTCTCCTTTCTCTCTTTCTCCTTTCACACTTTCTATGCATCTCTCTTTTCTCCTTTTATCTCCTTCTCTATCTCCTTCTTTCCTTTCTCTCCTTCTCCCCTTTCTCTCATTTCTCTCTGTCTATACTTTCTCTCCTTCTCTCCATTCTCTCTTTCTCTCTTTCTCTCCTTAATCTCCTTTTCTCCTCTCCTTTTCTCTTTTCTCTCCTCCTCTCCTTCCTCTCCATTTTCTCCTTGTATCCTTTCTCTTTCTCTCTTTTCTCTCCTTTCTCCCTTTCTCTCCTTTAACTCTTTCTCTTGCTCTCCTTTCTCTTTCTCTCCTTTCTGTCTTTCTCCTTTTCTCTCTTTCTATCCTTTCTCTATTTCTCTTTCTCCCGTTTCTTTCCTTTCTCTCCAGTCTCTCCTCTCCTTAATCTCCTTTCACTCCTTTCTCTTCTTCACTCTATTCTCTCCTTTCTCTCCTCTCCGCTTTTTTCTCTTTCTCTCCTTTCTCTCCCTCTCTCCTTCTCTACTTTCTCACTTTTCTCTCCTTCTCTCCTTACTCTTTCTCATTCTCTATGTTCTTTCTTTCTCTTTCTCTATTTTCTCCCGTTCTCTCCTTTCCCTCTTCTTCTAATTTCTCCCTTTCTCTCCTTCCTCTCTTTCTCTCCTTTGTCTCTTTGTCTTTCTCTCCATTCTTTCTCTTTTTCTCCTTTCTCCCTTTCTCTCCGTCTCTCCTTTCTCTATTTCTCTTTCCCGCCTTCTCTCTTTTCGGTCTTTTCTTTCCTCTACTTTCACTCCTTCTCTCCTTTCACTCCATTCCCTCATTCTCTCCTTAATCTCCTTTCTCTCCTTTCTGTTCTTCCTTCTTTTCTCTCCTTTTTCTCCTCTCCTTTCTCTCTTTCTCATTCTCTCCTTTCTTTCTTTCTTTCTTTCTTTCTTTCTTTCTTTCTTTCTTTCTTTCTTTCTTTCTTTCTTTCTCTCTTTTCTCCCTTTCTCTCTTTTCTCTCCTTCTCCCCTTTCTCTCCTTCTCTACTTTCTCTCCATCTCTCCTTAATCTTCATCTCCTTTCTCTTCTTCTCTCCTTTCTCTTTTTCTCCTTTCCCTCTCTCTCCTTTCTCCCTTTCTCTCTTTTCTCTCATTTATCTCCTCCTCTCCTTTCTTCCTTTCTCTCCTTTCTCTACTTCTTGTTCTTCCCTCCTGTCTCTCCTTCTCTCCTTTGTCTCCTCCTCTCCTTATCTCTTTTCTCTCCATTTCTTCTTTCTCTCCTTCTCCTTTTTCTTTTCTTCTCTGCTTTATCTCCTTTCTCCCTCCTCTCCTTTCTCTCCTTCACTCTTTTCTCTCCTTCACTCTTTTCTCTCTGTCTCTCCTTTCTCACTTTCTCTCCTTTCTCCCTTTCTCTCCTCTCTTTCTCTCTTTTCGCTCCTCTGTTTTCTCTCCTTTTCTCCTTTCTCTCTTTCTCTCCATTCTCTTTTTCTCCTTTTCTCTTTTTCCTTTCTCACATTCTCTTCTCTCCTTTCTCTCTTTCTCTCATTCTCTGCTTTCTCTCCTTCTCTCCTTAATCTCCTTTCTCTCCTCTCTCTTTTCTCTCCTGTCTGTCCTTCTCTCTTTCCCTTTCTCTCCTTTCTCTCTTAATATTTCTTTTTCTCTTTCCCTCCTTTTCTCGTTCTCTCCTTTCTCTTCTTTTCTTCTTTCTCTACTACTCTCCTCTCTCTTTCTCCCCTTTCTATTCTTCTCTCATCTCTCTCCTCTCCCTTCTATCCTATCTCTAGTTCCCTTTCTCTCTTTTCCTCTTTCTCTCCTTCCTCTCCTTTCTCTTCTTTTCACCTTTTACTCCTTTCTCTCCTTACTCTCCTTTCTCTGCTTTCTCTCCTTAATCTCCTTTCCCTCTTTCTGTCTTTTCTTTCCTTCTCACGTTCTCTCACCTTTCTACCTTTCTCTTCTTCTTTCCTTTTTCTCCTGTCTCTTTTCTCTCCTTCTCCCTTTCTCTCTTTTTCTCTCCTTCTCTCCTTTTCCTCCTTTCTAACCTCTCCTTTCTGTCCTTTTCTCCTGTCTCTCTTTCTGTCTTTTCTCTCTTTCTCTTTCTCTCCTTCTCTCCTTCTCTCCCCTCTTTCCTTTTTCTCATTCTCTCCTTTCCTCTCTTTTCTCTGGTTCTCTCCTTTCGATCCTTCTCTCCTTTCTTTCTTTCTTTCTTTCTTTCTTTCTTTCTTTCTTTCTTTCTTTCTTTCTTTCTTTCTTTCTTTCTTTCTTTCCCTTTCTCTCTTTCTCTCCTCTATCTCTTTCTCTTTCTCTCTCCCTCCTTATCTCCTTCTCTCGTTTCTCTGATCACCTCCTTTCTTTCCTTTCTCCTTCTCTCCTTTCTTTCCTTCTTTTCTTACTCTCTTTTGCTTACTCTTCTTTCTCTATTTTTCTTTCCTTTCTCTCTTTCTCCCCTTTTCTCCTTCCCTCCTTTCTTCTTTCTATTCTTCTCTCCTTTTTCTCCTTCTCCCATTTCTCATCTTCTCTCCTTAATCTGCTTTCTCTAGTTTACCTCTTTCTCTCTTTTCTCTTCTTTCTCTCCTCTCCTTTCCCTTCTTTTCTCCTACTCTCCTTTCTCTTCTTACTCTCCTTTTAATCCTTAATCTCCTTTTTCGCCTTCTCTACTTTTTCTCTCTCCTCTCCTACCTCTCCTTTTTGCCTTCCTCAGCTTTCTTGCCTTTCTCTTTTTTCTCACCTTCTTTCCTTTCTCTCTTTATCTCCTTTGTTTCTCTTTCTTTCCTTTCTCCCTTTCTCTCTTTTCTCTCCTTAATCTCCTTTCTCTCTTCTCTCTTTTCTTTCCTGTCTTTCCTTCTCTCTTTCCCTTTCTCTCCTTTCTCTCTTTCTATTTCTTTTTCCTCTTTCCCTCCTTTTCTCATTCTCTCCTTCCTCTTCTTCTCACCTTTCTCTCCTTGTGTCTTTTCTCTCCTTCTCTCCTATCTGTCTGTTTTTCTCCTTTCTCTCTCTCTCTTTCTCTTCTTTCTCTCCTTACTCTCCTTTCTCTCTTTCTCTTCTTTCTCTCCTTGCTCTTTATCAGCTTCATCTCCTTTCTCTCCTTTCTCTCATTCTCTGACCTCTCTCCTTCTCACCTCTCTCCCTTTTTCTACTTCTCTCCTATCTCTTCTTCGCTCCTTTCTCTCTTTCCCTTTCTCTTTCATCTCTTTCTCTTTCTTTTTCCCTCCTTCTCTCCTTTCTCTCCTCCTCTCCTTTCTCCTTCTCTCCTTTCTCTCCTCTTCTCCTTTCTCGCCTTCTCTCCTTTCTCTCCTTCTCTCCTTCATCTCTTTTGCTTACTCTCGTTTCTCTCTTTCTCTTTCTTTCTTTCCTTTCTTTCTTTCTCCTTCCTCCGTTTCTCTCTTTCTCTCCTTTCTCTACTTCTCTCCTTTCTCTCCTTCTCTTCTTTCTTTCTTTCCCTTTCTCCCCTTTCTCTCTTTCTCTTTCTTTCCTTTCTCTCTTACTCTTTCCCTCCTTCTCTCCTTTTTCTCCTTCTCCCCTTTCTCTGAATCTCTCCATAATCTCCTTTCCCTACTTTCCATCCTTCTCTCTTTTCTCTCCTTAACTATTTCTCCTTCTCCCCCTTTCTCTCGTTCTCTTTCCCACCTTTCACTCTTTTTCCCTTCTCTCGATTTTCTCCTTTCTGTCCTTCTCTCACTTCTCTCCTTTATCCTTTTCTCACCCTCTGTCCTTCTCTCCTTCTTTCCTCTCACTCTTTCCCTATCTCTCCTTTCTCTCTTTCTATTTCTCTCTTTGTCTTTCCCTCCTTATCTCCTCTGCTTTCTGTCCTTGTTTCTTTTCTCAACTTTCTCTCCTTCTCTCCATTCTTTCCTGCTTTCCTTTTTCTCCTCTTTCCTTTCTCCTTCTCCCTTTCTGCTTCTCTCCTTTCTCTCCTTCTCTTCTTTCTCTCCTCCTCTCCTTTCACTTCTCACCTTTCTCCCTTTCTCTCCTTTCTCCCTTTCTTCTTTCTGTCCTTTCTCTTCTTTCTCTCCTTCACTCCTCTCCTTTTTCTCATTTTCTCTTTCTTTCTTTTTCTCTCCTTCTCTCCTCTCTTTTCTCAGCTTTCTCTCTTAAACTTTCTTTCTCTCTCTTTCACTCCTTATCTCCTTTCTCTCCTTTTCTATTTTCTCTCCTTCTCATTTTTCTTACTTTCTTTTTCTCTCCTTTCTCTCTTTCTCTTCTACTCTCCTTTACCTTTTTATCTTTCTTTCTTTTTCTTTCCCTTCTTCTCTCCTTCTCCACTTTCCCTCCTTCTCTCTTTTCTTACCTTCTCTCCTTTCTCTCTTTCTGTCCTTAATCTCTTTGCTTACTCTCCCTTTCTTTCTTTCTTTCTTTCTTTCTTTCTTTCTTTCTTTCTTTCTTTCTTTCTTTCTTTCTTTCTTTCTTTCTTTCCTTTCTCTCTTTCTCCTTTCTCCCTGCCTTTCCTTCCCTCCATTCTCCTTTTCTCTTCTTTTTTTCTTTTCTCTCCTTTCTTTCCTTTCTCTCTTTCTCTCCTTAATCTCCTTTCTGTCCTTTCACTTCTTCTCTCTTGTCTCTCCTTCTCTCCTTTTTCTCCTTCTCTCTCTTCTTCTCTCCTTTCTCTCATTCTCTTTCTCTCCTTTCTCCCCTTTTCCATTTCTCTCCTTTCCCTCCTTTCTCTACTTCTCTCACCACTCTCCTTCTCTCCTTTATCACTTTCTCTCCTTCTGTCCTGCTCTCCTCTCTCTCTCCTTTCTTTCATTTCTCTACTTTCTCTCCTTCTCTCCTTTCTCTCTTTCCCTTTCCCTCTATTTCTCTTTGTCTTTTCCTCCTTCTCTCATGCTCTCCTCTCTCTCCTTCACTCCTTTTTCTCCTTCTT
This sequence comes from Rhombomys opimus, assembly GCA_010120015.1. Classification (NCBI taxonomy): domain Eukaryota; kingdom Metazoa; phylum Chordata; class Mammalia; order Rodentia; family Muridae; genus Rhombomys; species Rhombomys opimus. The sequence goes on from REGO01001185.1 coordinate 163,981, forward strand.
TCCTTTCTCAACTTTCTCTCTTTCTCTCCTTTCTGTCCTGCTTTCATTTTTCTCCATTTACCTTTCTCCTTCTCTCCTTTATCTCCTTCTCTCCTTTATCTCCTCCTCTCTTTTCACTCCTTTCCATTCTCTCCTTTCTCCCCTTCTATCCTTTCTCTTCTTCTCTCATTTCTCTCTTCTCCTTTCTCAGCTTTCTCTTCTCTACTTTTCTCCTATCCTTTCTCTCTTTCTCTTTCACTCCTTTCTCTTTTTCTCTCCTTCTCTCTTTTCTCCCTTTCTCTAATTTTCTTCTTTCTCTCCTTCTCTCCTTTGTCTCATTCTCTCCTTCTGTATTTTTCTCTTTCTATTTCTCTCCTTCTCTCCTTTTTCCTTCAATCCTTTCTCTCCTTCCCTCCCTCTCTACCTTCTCTCTTTTCTGTCTTTTCTCTTTTCTCTCCTTCTCTCCTTTCTCTTCATCTCTCCTTTCTCTCCTTATTCTCCTTTGTCTGTTTCTCTCCTTTCTTTCTCTCTTTTCTCTCCTTTCTCTTGTCTTCTCACCTCTCTCCTTCTAACCTTTCTTCCTTTCTCTCCTCCTCTGATTTCTCTCTCTCTTTCTCTCCTTTCTCTCTTTCTCTTACTCTCCTTTCTTTCTTACTCCCTTTCTGTCCTTCTCTCCTTTCTCCCTTTTTCTCTTTCTCTCCTTCTCTCTTTTCTCTCCTTCTTTCCTTTCTTTCTTTACCTTTCTCTCCTTTCTCTCTTTCTCTCCTCTATCTCTTCCTCTTTCTCTCTTTCTCTTTCGCTCCTTTTCACCTCTCCTTCCCTCCTTTCTCCTCTCCTTACACCCCTTCTTTTCTTAATCTCTCTCACTTACTCTCCATTAACTCTTTCTCTTTCTTTCCTTTCTCTCTTTCTCCTTTTTCCCTTTGTCTCCTTCCCTCCTTTCTCCCTTTCTCTCCCTCTTTCCTTTCTCTCCTCCTCTCCTTTTTCTCCTCTCCCATTCCTTCCTTCTCTCCTTAATCTCTGTACTTTACATTACCTCCTTCTCTCCTTTCTTCCTTTCTCTTTTTCTCCTTTCTCTCTTTCACTCCTCTCCTTTCTCTCTTTAATTTTCTCTTATTTCTCTCTTTCTCTCCTTTACCTCTTTATCTTTCTCTTTCCCTCCTTCTTTCCTTTCTCTCATTCTCTCCTTTCTTTCCTTTTTCCTTCTCTCATTTCTATTTCTCTTCTCCTTTCATGCCTTCTCTCCTGTCTCTCCTTAATCTCTTTTGCTTACTCTCCTTTCTCCCTTTATCTCCTTCCCTCTTTTCTCCATTTCTCTCCTTCTTTCCTTTTTCTCCTTCTCTAATTTCCCCTTCTCCCCTTTTCCTCCTTCTCTCCATAATCTCCTTTCTCTCCTTCTCTCCATTTTCTCCTTCTCTCCTTTCTTCCTCTCCACTTTCTCTCCTTTCTCACCTTCTCTCCTTTCTCTTTTTTCTCTCTTTCTGCCATAATTCTCTTTGCTTACTCTCCTTTCTCTCTTTCTCTTTCTTTCCTTTATCTCTTTCTCATTTCTTCCTGTCTCTCCTTCCCTCCTTTCTCCCTTTCTCTCCTTTTCTCCTTTCTCTCCTTCTCTTCTTGTTCTGCTTTCTGTTCTCTCCTCTTCTTCTTTCTCAGCTTCTCTCCTATCTATGCTTCTCTCCTTAATCTCTTTCACCTACTCTCCTTTCTCTCTTTCTCTTTCTTTTTTCTTTCTTCTTTCTTCCTTCCTCTCCTTCCCTTTTTTCTCCCTTTCTCCCATTCTTTCCTTTCTCTCCTTCTCTCCTTTTTCTTCTTCTGTCCTTTCTCTCTTTCTCTCCTCTCTCTTTCTCACTTTTTTCTTTTTCTCTCCTTCTCTCCTTTCTCCCTTTCTCCTTTATATCCTGTCTCTCCTTTCTCTCCTCTCCTTTTTGTCCTTCCTCTCCTTTTCTCCTTTCTCTACTTCTCTCCTCTCTCTCCTTTCCCTCCTTCCCTCTTTCTCTTCATTTCTCTCCTTCTTTCCCTTCTCTCCTTTTTGTCATCTTCTCCTTTCTCTCCTCCTCTCCTTCCCTCTTTTCTCTCCTTCTCTCCTTTCTCTTCTATCCTTTCTCTCCTTTCTCTTCTCTTCCTTCTCTCCTTCTTCTCCTTCCTCTGCTTTCCCTCCTTTCTCTCCTTTTCTCCTTTATCTCCTCTCCATTCTCTCCTCCTCTCTTTTCACTACTCTCCATTTTCTCCTCCTCTCTTTTCACTACTCTTCATTCTCTCCTCCTGTTTTCACTACTCTCCATTCTCTCCTTCTATCCTTTCTCTCCTTCTCTCCTTTCTTCACTTTCTCTCATTCTCTAATTTTTCTCCTTCTATCCTTTCTTTCTTTCTTTCTCTTTATCTCCTTTCTCTCATTCTCTTGCTCTCCTTTCTCATTTTCTTTCCTTTCTCCCTTTCTCTAATTTTCTCCTTTACATCCTTTCCTTCTCTCCTTTGTCTTCTCTCCATTCTGTCCTTCCTCTCCTTTCTCTCCTTTTCTCCTTTCTCTCCTTCTGTCTTTTCTCTCTTTCTATTTCTCTCCTTCCGTCCTCTTATTTCTCTCCTACTCTCCCTTCTCTTTCTTTCCTTCTCTCCTTTCTCTCCTCCTCTCTTTTCTCTCCTTCCCTCCTCTCTCTCCTTCTCTCCTTCTTTCTCTTCTGTCTCTTCTTCTCTCCTTTCTCTCCTTCCTCTCCTTAATCTCCTTTCTCTCTTGTTCTCTTTTCTTTCCTTTCTCTCGTTCCCTCACCTCTCTCCTTCTCACCTTTCTCCCTTTCTCTCTTTCCTTTTCTCTCTTTCTCTTTCCCTCCTCCTCTCCTTCTCTCCTTTCTTTCCTTCTAGCCTGCTCAAATTTTTCTTTTTCTGTTTCTCTCCTTTCTCTCTTTCTCTCCTTTCTTTCTTTCCATTTCTCTCCTTCTCTCCTTAATCTCCTTTCTCTCTTTCCTTTCTCTTGTTCTTTCATGTCTCTCCTTTTCATCTATCTCCCATTCTCTTCTCTCCTTTCTCTCCTTCACTCCTTTTCTCCTCTACTTTCTGTCCTTCCTCTCCTTTCTCTTTTATCCTTTCTCTCCTTCTCTCCTTTTGATCTTTTCTCTCCTTCTATCATATTTCTCCTTTCCTCTTTTTGTCATTTTTCTTCTTCTCTCCCTTCTCTCCTCTCTGTTCTTCTCTCCTTTCTGTCCTTCTTTCTGTTCTTCTCTCCTTTCTCTCCTTTCCTTTCTATCCTTCTCTCCTTTCTCTCCCTCTCTTCTTTCTCCCCTTTTATTCATTCTCTCCTTTACATCTTTCTCTGCTTTCTTTCTTTCTCTTTCCCTCCTTTCTCCCTTTCTCTCCTTCTCTCCTTTTTTCTGCTCCCCTTTCTCTCATTTTCCCCATAATCTCCTCTCTCTACTTTCACTCCTTCTCTCTTTTCTTGTTCTGTCCTTTTCTCCTTCTCTCCTTTTTCTTTTTCTCTTTCCCTCTCTTCTCCCTTTTCGCCTTCTCGTCTTTCCTTCTCTCTTTTCTCTCCTTACACTTCCTTCTCCCCTCCTCTCATTTTTCTCCTTTTCTCACGTCTCTCCTTCTCTCCTTTATCACTTACTCTCCTTCTGTCCTTCTCTCTTCTCTCTATTTTCTTTCGTTTCTCTCCTTCTCTCCTTTCCCTCCTTTCTCTTTCCCTTTCTCTCTTTTATTTCTCTCTTTATTTTTTCCTTCTTCTCTCTTTCTCTCCTCTCTCTCCTTCACTCCTTTCTCTCCTTCTTTCTTTTTATCTCCTTCTCTCCTTTCTGTCCTGCTCTACTTTTTTCTCCGTTTCCCTTTCTCCTTTTCTCCTTTTTCTCCTTCTCTCCTTTCTCTCCTCCCCTCTTTTCACTCCTCTCCATTCTCTCCTTTCTCGCCTTCTATCCTTTCTCTCCTTCTCCAATTTCTCCCCTTCTCCACTTTCTCTCCTTCTCTACTTATTCTCCTTCTATCCTTTCTCTCTTTCTCTCCTTTCTCCTTTTCTCCAATTTTCTCCTTTATATCCTTTCTCTCCTTCTCTCCTCTCCTTTCTGTCCTTCCTCTTCTTTCACTCCATTTCTCTTTTCTCTCCTTCTGTATTTCTCTCTCTTCTATTTCTCTCCTTCTCTCCCTTCTATCCTTGTCTCCTTTCTCTCCTCTCCACCTTTCTTTCTCTGTGTTCTCTTTCTCTCTTTCTCTTCCTCTCCTTTACCTCTTTAACTTTCTCTCTTTCTGTTTCCCTCCTTCTCTCCTTTCTCTTCTTCTTTCCTTTCTCTCCTTCTCTCCTTTCTTCTTCTCCACTTTCTCTCCTTTCTCTCCTCTCCTTTCTCTCCTTTTGTCCTTAATTTCTTTGCAAACTCTCCTTTCTCTCTTTCTTTCCTTTCCCTCTTTCCCCTTTCTCCCTGTCTCTCCTTCCCTCCTTTCTCCCTTTCTCTCCTTTTCTCCGTTCTCTCGCCTCACCTTTCTCTCCTCCTCTCCTTTCTATCCTTTATTTCCTTTCTCTCTTTCTCTCCTTAATCTCCTTTCTGTCCTTTCACTCCTCCTCTCTTTTCTCTCCTTTTGCTCCTTCTCTCCTTTTTCTCCTTCTCTCTCTCCTCTCTCATTATCTTTCTCTCCTTTCTTCCTTTTCCCTTCCTCTCCTTTCCCTCCTTTCTCTCCTTCTCTCACCTCTTTCTTTCTCTCCTTTATCACTGTCTTTCCTTTTATCCTTCTCTCCTCTCTCTCCTTTCTTTAGTTTCTCTCCTTTCTCTCTTTATCCCCTTTCCCTCCTTTCTCTCTTTCCATTTCTCTACTTTCTCTCTTTCTATTTTTCTCTTTGTCATTCCCCCTTCTCTCATTCTCTCCTCTCTCCCTTCACTCCTTTCTCTCCTTTCCTTTTACACTTTCTCTCCTCCTCTCCTTTCTGTCCTGCTCTCCTTTTTTTTCTCCATTTCCCTTTCTTCTTCTCTACTTTATCTCCTCCTCTTCCTCCTCTCCTCTTCTCTTTTCACTCCTCTGCACTCTCTCTTTTCTCTCCTTTCTCCCCTTCTCTCCTTTCTCCACTTTCTCTCCTTCTGTACTTATTCTCCTTCTATCCTTTCTATCTTTCTCTTTCTCTCCTTTCTCATTTTCTCTCCTTTTCTTTTTTCTCCCTTTCGTTCATTTTCTCCTTTATATCCTTTCTCTCCTTCTCTTCTCTCCTTTCTTTTCTTTCTCTCCTTCCTCTTCTTTCTCTCCATTTCTCTTTTCTCTCCTGTCTTTTTTTTCTTTTCTATTTCTCTCCTTTTTCTCCTTTCTCTTCTGTCGTTTCTCTCCTTCCCTACTCTCATTTATCTTCTCTCCTTTCTCTCTTTCTCTTTTTTCTCTCTTTCTCTCCTCTCCTTTCTCTCTTTTTCTCTTCTTTCACTCTTTCTCTTTCTCTCCTTTACGTCTTTATCTTTCTTTCTCTTTCCCTCCTTCTCTCCTTCTCTCCTTTCTCTCCTTCTTTGCTTTCTCTCCTTCTCTCCTTTCTTCTTCTCCAATTTCTCACCTTTCTCTTCTCTCCTTTCTTGCCTTTTCTCCTTTCTCTCCTTAATCTTCTTTCTGTCCTTTCACTCCTTCTCTCTTTTCTCTTCTTTCTCTCCTCTCTTTTTTATCCTTCTCTTTCTCCTCTCCTTTCTCTCATTCTCTTTCTCTCCTTTCTCTCTTTTTCCTTTCTCTCCTTTCCCTCTTTTCTCTCCTTCTATCACCTCTCTCCTCTCCTTTATCACTTTCTCTCCTGTCCTTCTCTCCTCTCTCTCCTTTCTTTCGTTTCTCTACTTTCTCTCCTTTCCCTCCTTTATCTCTTTCCCTTTCTCTCTTTCTGTTTCTCTGTTTTTCTTTCCCTCCTTCTCTCATTCTCTCCTCTCTCTCCTTTCCTCCTTTCTCTCCTTTTTTCCTTTCTCAAGTTTCTCTCTTTCTCTCCTTCTCTACCTTCTCTCTTTTTTCTTTCCCTTTCTCTCCTGTTTCTCTTTCTCTTCTTCATCTCTTTCTCTTTCTTTCCCCCTCCTTCTTTCTTTCTCTCCTTTCTCTCATATCTCTTTTCTCCTTCTCTACATTCTGTCCTCTTCTCCTTTCTCACCTTCTCTCATTTATCTCTTTTGCTTACCCTCCTTTCTCTCTGTCTCTTTCTTTCCTTTCTCTCTTTCTCCTTTCTCCCATTCTCTCCTTCCCTCCTTTGTGTCCTTCTCCCCTTTCTCTCCTTCTATCTTTTTTTATCTTTCTATTTCTCTCCTTCTCTCTTTCTATCCTTTCTCTCCTTCTCTCCCTTCTCTTCTTTCTTTCCTTCTCTCCCTGCTATCCTTTCTTTCCTTCTCTCTGTTCTCTTCTTCTCTCCTTACTCTCCTTTATCTGCTTTCTTTTTTCTCTCCTTCTCTCCTATATATCCATTCTCTCCTTTCTCAGTTTCTTTCTTTTCTCTCCTTTCTCTCATTCTCTCACCTCTCTCCTTCTCACCTTTCTCTTCTCTTATCCTTTCTCTCCTTCTCTCCTTTCTCTCTTTTCTCTCTTTCTTTCCCTACTCCTCTCCGTCTCTCCCTTCTCTCCTTTCTCTCTTCTCATTTCTGTCCTTTCTCTCCTCTTCTTTCTCTTCTTCTCTCCTACTCTCACTTCTTTCTGTTTCTCTCCTTTCTCGCTTTCTTTCCTTCTCTCCTTTCTCCCTTTTGTCCTTCTCTCCTTTTGATCCTTCTCTCCTTTCTCTCCTCTCCTTTCTTTCTTTCCCTTTCTCCCCTTTCTCTCTTTTTCTTAATCTCCTTCATCTCTTTCTCTTTCATTCTTTTTCCCAACTTCTTTCCTTCTCTCTTTCTCCTTCTCTCCATTCTTTCCTCTTCTTCTTTCTCACATTCTCTCCTTTCTCCTCTCCTTAATCTCTTTTGCTTACTCTCCTTTCTCTCTTTCTCTTTCTTTCCTTTCTCTCTTTCTCTTACTTTCCTTCCTCTATTTCTCCTTTCTCCCTTTCTCTCCTTCTCTCCTTTCTCTCCCTCTCCCCTTTCTTTCTTTTTCCCTTTCTCTCTTTTCTCTTTTTCTCTTTCCCTCCTTCTCTCCTTTCTCTCCTCTCCTTCTCTCCTTTCACTCCTTTCTCTCCTTCCCTCCTTTCTCTTCTCCCTTTTCTTTTTTTCCTTTCTCTCTTTTCTATTTCTTTCCTTTCTCTCTTTCTCTTTCCCTCTTTCTCTTCTTTCTCCTTCTCTCGTTTCTCTCCTTTTCTCCTTTCTTGCCTTCTCTCTTTCTCTCCTTAATCTCTTTCGCTTACTCTCCTTTCTTTCTCTTTTTTCCTTTCTCTCTCCTTTTCTCCTTTCTTGCCTTCTCTCTTTCTCTACTTAATCTCTTTCGCTTACTCTCCTTTCTCTCTTTCTCTTTTTTCCTTTCTCTCTCCTTTTTCCCTTTCTCTGTTTCTCTCCTTCCCTCCTTTCTCCCGTCTCTCCTTTCTCTTCTCCTCTCCTTTTCTTTCTCTCCCCGTTCTTTCCTTCTCTTTTTAATCTGATTTCTCAACCTTACCTTATTCTCTCCTTTCTCTCTTTCTCTCCTCTCCTTTCTCTCCTCTCATTTCTCTCATTTCTTGCCTTCTCTCCTTTCTCCTTTTTCTCTCCTTACTCTCCTTTTTCTCCTTTCTCTTCTTTCTCACCTTCTCTACTTTTTCTCTCTCCTCTCCTTCCTCGGCTTTCTTGCCATTCTCACCTTTTTCTCCTTTTCTCCTTTCTCCCCTTCTCTTCTTTCTTTCCCTTTCTCTCTTTTCTCTCTTTCTTTTCTCTCCTCCTCTCCTTTCTCTCTTTCTCTCCTTTCTCTCTTTCTCTCCTTTCTCTTTTTCTCCTTTCCTTTCTTTCCTTCTTTTCTTTCTTTCTTTCTTTTTTCTTTTTTCTTTTTTTTCTTTTTAATAATTTTATTTTTTTCTTATCAGTTACATTTTATTAACTCTGTATCTCAGCTGTATCCCGCTCCCTCATTCCCTCCCACTCCCACTCTCCCTCCCTTATCTCCACCCTGCCCCTTTCCAAGTCCACTGATAGGGGAGGACCTCCTCCCCATTCATCTGATCCTGTTTAATCAGGTATCTTCAGGACTGGCTGCAAAGTCCTCCTCTGTGGCCTAATCTTTCTTTCTTTCTTTCTCTCCTTTCTCTCGTTCTCTTTCTCTCTTTCTCTTTCTCTCATTACTCTTTCTTTTTTTCTCTTTTCCCTCCTTTCTGTCTTTCTCTCCTTCTCTCCTTTATGTCCTTTCTATCCTTCCTCTCCTTTCTCCCTTCTGTCCTTTCTCTCATTGTGTCCTTTCTCTCTTTCTCTCCTTTCACTCTTTTTTCTCTCCTTTCTCCCTTTTCCCTTTCTCTCCTTTCTCTACTTTTTTCCTTTCTCTTCTTTCTCATTTTTCTCTCCTTGTATCCTTTCTCTCTTTCTCTTTCTCCCTTTTCTCTCTTTTCTCCCTTTCCCTTTCTCTCCTTTCTCTACTTTTTTCCTTTCTCTTCTTTCTCATTTTTCTCTCCTTGTATCCTTTCTCTCTTTCTCTTTCTCCCTTTTCTCTCTTTTCTCCCTTTCCCTTTCTCTCCTTTCTTTCTTTCTATTTCTCTCTTTCTCTTTCCTTCCTTCTCTCTTTTCTCTCCTTCTTTACTTTCTTTCCTTCCTCTCCTTTCTCGCCTTCTCTCCTCTCTCTCCTTTTCTCCTTTCCCTCCTTACTCTCCTTTATTTCTTTCCTATTCTCTCCTTCTCTTTCTCTCCTTCATCTCTTTCTATTTCTCTCCTTTTTCCCTTCTCTCCTTTGTCTCCTTCTCTCCTTTCTTTCTTTCCCTTTCTCTCCTCTGTTTTTCTTTCTCTCTTTATCTTCCCCTCCTTCTCTCTTTTCTCACCTTCTCTCCTATCTCTCTTTCTCTTCTTAATCTATTTCACTTACTCTCCTTTCTCTCTTTCTCCTTTCTCCCTTTCTCTCCTTTCTCCCTTTCTCTCCTTCTCCCCTTTCTCTCCTTCTCTCCATAATCTCCTTTCTCTACTTTCCCTCTGTCTCTCTTTTCTCTCCTTTCTCTTTCTCTCCTTTTCTCCTTCTCGCTTTTTCTCTTTCTCTTTTCCTTCATTCTCCATTTTCCCCTTCTCTCCTTTTCTCCTTTTCCTCCTTACACTCCCCTCTCTCCATTCTCTCCTTTCTCTTTTTCTCTCACCTCTCTCCTTTTATCGTTTATTCCTTTCTCTCTTTTTGCCCTTCTCTCCTTTCTTTCCTTCTCTCCTTTCCCTTCTCTCTTTCTCTTTCTTTTTCCCTCTTTCTCTCCTTTTCTCCTTTCTCTTGTTCTTTCCTTTTTCAACTTTCTCTCTTCTCCATTCTTTCCTGCTCTCCTTTTTCTCCTTCTCCCTTTCAACTTCTCTCCCTTCCCTCCTTCTCTGCTTTCTATCCTCCTCTCATTTCACTCCTCTCCTTTCTCTGTTTTCTCCCTTTCCTCTTTCTTTCATTTCTCCTCTTTCTATCCTTCACTCCTCTCCTTTCTCTTTCTCCCTTTTTCTTTCTCTCCTTGTCTCCTCTGCTTTCTCAGTTTTCTTTCTTACCCTTTCTTTCTCTCTTTCTCTCTTTTCTATCCTTCTATTTTTTCTCTCATTCTCCCCTTTCTCTCTTTCTCTTTCTCTTCTTTCTCTCTTTCTCTTTCCCTTCTTACTCTCTTTTTCTTTTCCCTCCTTTCTCTCTTTCTCTCCCTTATATCCTTTCTTTCCTGCCTTTCCTTTCTAACCTCTCCTCTCTTTCCTTTTCCTCCTTTCTCTCCTTTTCTCCTTTATTTCTTTCCCATTCTCTCCTTCTCTTTCTCTCCTTCATCTCTTTCTATTTCTCTTTTTCCCCTCCTTCTCTCCTTTCTTTCTTTTCCTTTCTCTCCTCTTTTTCCTTTCTCTTTTCTCTTTCCCTCCTTCTCTCTTTTCTCTCCTTCTCTCCTCTTCTCCTTTCTCACCTTCTCTCCTAACTCTCCTTATCTCCTTAATCTCTTTTGCTTACTCTCCTTTCTTTCTTTCTATTTTTTCTCTCTCTTTCTCCTTTCTCCCTTCCCTCCTTTTTCCCTTTCTCTCCTTCTCTTCTTTCTCTCCTCCTCTCTTTTTTCTCCTTCTCCCCTTTCTCTTTCACTTTCTTGCCTTTCTCTCTTCTCCCTTCCTCGACTTTGTCTCCTCTCCTTCTCCCAATCTCTCCTTTACCTCTCTTCTCTCCTATCTTTCCTTTCTCTCCGTGTTTCCTTTCTCTCTTCTCCGTGTTTCCTTTCTCTCTTTCTTTTTCTCTCCCTTTTCTCTTTCTCTCCTTTCTCCCTTCCTCTCCTTTCTCTCCTTTCTCTTCTGCTCTCTCTTCCTGCTCTCTTTCCTCCTCTCTCTTTTCTCCCCTCTCTCTTCTCCCTTGCTCTCTTCCCCCTCTTTTCCCCCTCTCTTCCCTCTATCTCTCTTCCTCCCTGTCTCTTCTCTCTCTCTTTCCCTTCTCTCTCTGTCCCCACTCTCTCTCTTCTCCTCTCCCTCTCTTCCTCTCTGCCTCTCTGCTTCTCTCCCTGTCCCTCTCTTCATCCTTTCTTTCTTTCTTTCTTTCTTTCTTTCTTTCTTTCTTTCTTTCTCTTTCTTTCTTTCTTTCTTTCTTTCTTTCTTTCTTTCTTTCTTTCTTTCTTTCTTTCTTTCTTTCTCTCTTTCTCCCCACCTGTCTCAATTTCTTTTCTTTTTTTTTTTGAGACAAGGTCTTCCTGTGTGTTCCTGGCTGACCTGAAACTCACTATCTATACCAGGCTCACCTCAAACTCAAGAGTCCACCAGCCTCTGCCTCCTGGGTGCTGGGTGCGCCACAACTCCTGAGTTAAAATAAATAAATCTTAAAAAATTTTATGTTGAGAATATAATAACTCCAAGCCAGGCATTTTGGTATACAGCTGTCATCATAGCTCTTGGAAGGTGAAAACAGAAGGATCAGGGGTTCAAGGCTAGCCTCAGACACATGAACTTCTTTCCCAAACAAAACAAAACATGGAAAAATTAAAAGGGAATAACTCCAAGTACTCTAAGTGTATGAATTTCTCTGGCCAATTTTATGGGTTTTTAAAAAATGCTTATCATAATGTCAAAAGTTGTTTTCCGAAGACTGGAGAAGGGATCCCGGGCTTCAAATATACTAGAACAAGCATTCTATGGATGACCATTGGGTTAAATCAGCGGTACACCTTCTAATTGTAAACTGTTTAAATTTTGCCAGTGATGGCTCTACAGCAAAGCCTTCTCTGACCATTAAACTATTACCCTCATCCCACATTCTTTCACAACACTTTTCAAAATAAATATATTTTGGGGAATGAGGAGAGCAAGATGGTTCTTCAGATAAAAGTGCTTGCAGCCAAGCCTAACTTGAGTGGGATCCCTGGACCAATGTGATACGAGAGACTCCTGCAAGTTATCCTTTTATACACACACACACACACACACACACACACACACACACACACACACACACACACGTCAGTGCACAGAAACCATATTGCATAGATACACATACATAAAAACAGCAAAAATATTTTTAAAATATTTTTGTGACAGTATATTTTTAATATAGACCAGGATGGCCTCAAAACTATCATTCCCCTTATCTTTGGGGATCATCAAAAAGAAATTGCAACAAGAAAACCAGTAAGATGGCAAGGTGGCTTGGTGGTTAAGAGAATTTATTGCTCTTGCAGAAGGCATTGGTTTTGTTCCCATCACCCACATGATGGTTTACAACCATCCATACCTCCAGGTTCAGGGAATCTGATACCCTCTTCTGCCTTATGCAGGCACCAGGTACACTTAAATATATGCAGACAAAATATTCATATATATCTAAAATAAAATTGAAGCACTACTTTAATACCAGCACTCTTGAAGCAGAGGCAGGAGGATCTCAGTGAGTTTGAGGCTAGCCTGGTCTACACAGTAAGCTCAGAGCCAGAGCTATATAAGGAGACCTTATCTCAAGAAAAGTCAAATCAGCTGTTGCTTCCAACAGCCTTCCAAGTGCTGAATTAAGGCAGGAACCACCTTGGAGCTTCGTCACTATCCTATCTTTTATAACCAGGTCCCCACATAAATTGTGCACAATTTAACATATACTATTCCACATCTGTTCCTTTGCACATACAAATATATTATTTGACTCAATTTCTGTCTTCACTCAACATTCCGAAAATTTCTGAAACAAATCTAATGCACTCAAATTTCATTTTCTTAAATATAAAATTCATTCGCTGGTATCAAATGCAAATCCCTCTCTTTCCATTTTTGGTATTTTGGGGACAGATTTTCTCATTTAACAGCAGTGGCTATCCTAGAACTCATGTCTAGTCACTCCATCATCCTTTCTGAAACAAGGCAGGTACAAACAAATGAGAAACACATTCTTTCATACCCTGCCTTTTCTTCTTGAGCTGGTACATTCCTACCAATAGCTTCTCAACAATCAACTTTCAGGTGGGCTAAAAAGGACCTATCTGCTTTTCCACATATGATCTCTTAATTTTTTTCGTTATACTTTACAGCCAGCTTCTTAATTGCACTTTTCTAATAGTTCTGTGATTTACTAACATGGTTTGCACTCCACCATCCCTTCCCCAACTTGATGGCACGTTCTTATTTAACTTTTGCAGTACAAGGCCCTGACAGAGTGCTTAGTAACATATCTCTTGGGATTTCATGATTTCTTTCTTTTTTTTTTTTTTTGAGACAAGGTTTCTCTGTGTAGTATTGGCTGACTTGAAACTCACTCTGTAGACCAAGCTTGCCTCAAACTCAAAGACATTTGCCTGCCTCTGCCGCCACTGTGCTGGGATCGAAGGCATGCACCACCACTGCTGGGCAGGATTTCATGATTTTAAGAATATTTACTGAGTAGCTACTTTGCATAAAAAGAGACAAAAAGACAGTCTTTGCCCTGAGGTACTTACGATCTTCCTATAATTTTTCCTAGGGTGAGGGAAAGCACAGCCACCTATCATTTGGACTACATAGGTTGTTTCAAGCATTTATAGCCATGCCTCTGGGGTTTATAGCCATTTAGGAGCAAGGCATTGTATATCCAAGTAAGTTATATGTGAATAAGCAGTCTGTCCAATAGGTTTGTATTTTAAATGTGTCATACCGCTAGGCCATTAGTATCTAAAATTCTCTATTCTAACAGAGGTGTTTTCATCTATTCCATCCTGCATATTGCAAAGTGAAGTGGTGCCATGTTTATAACCAAGAGCAATAAATGGCATTAAAGGAGTGTAATGGGGAAGAGTGAGTCTGCTCTCTGTTCTTGGTAGTAGTTAGGGGAAAGAACTTGTTACTCCAGAATCTGGAGAGATGATTACTGTTTTACTCATTACTAAAGCTAAGGTGTGAATCTGGTAATATCAGTATTAGCTACTATACACATATAAACAAGTGGGGGAAAGCTAATTGAACTGGGATGGCTGAAGAGGCTGAAAGGAAGCCTCATTCACCAGAGTCTAGGTCACTGTCTCCAGCAATAGAGTGGAAAACTTCACTGTCTCCTCATCCTCTAACAAGTGGAACTGGCTTAGTGTGCTGTACCCAGAGCACACCTCTTCATTTTCTTCCTCCTTTGATAGTCATACCCACCAATGCTACTGAAGCTTTCATTCTGGGTGTTTGAATTGGGATCAGGCTCCTTGTATCTCCTATAACTGAGAAGAGAAACAATACCTCAAGCTTGGGCACCATGCCTTAGCTGATCATTTGCATGTTTTGTACTGTCAAGGGATCAGCCCAGTTCTTGACTGTTTCATGTGCCCTTAAGAAAAAAATTGATCCCGTTCAGAAACACCAACATGTTGAGTTTATATACCTGAGAACCTGAAATAAACTTTCTGTTACGGACAAACACATACTACTGGCTAACAGGACCACAAATGCTGTCAGGCCCCAATTTTTCACTGGTACTTATTTTCATTCATCTGTGTATCCAAAATTTGTTGGCAGTCCTGAATAATACCTCTAATATACTTGACTCTATTATCTCTTTTCTATTCCTGCTGTCTGTCATTGCTTAGTCCTGTGTTAACTTGCCTGGTCTACACTACTGAAATAAGTCTACATGGCCCTAATATTGAACTACCTCAATTAATTCTTGACACATCTGTGAGAGTGTTCTGTGTTCTGTTTATTCTAATTTTATTTCTGAAAAAAGTCACAAATGCACATTCACTGTTAAAATATTAAAACATACACTAAAAAAAGGGGGGGGGTTAGCAGTATCTCTATCATACAGCAATAATATTCTTATATACGAACTATTTCTTTTTTATTTTTTTCTTTATTAATTACACTTTATTCACTTTGTATCCCCCCCCATGGTTCCCTTCCTCCTCTCGTCCCAATCCCTCCCTTCCTCCACCCTCTGCATGCATGCCCCTCCCCAAGTCCACTGATAGGGGAGGACTTCTTTTCCTTCCTTCTGATCCTAGTCAATTATGTCTCATCAGGTATGGCTGCATTGTCTTCTTCTGTGGCCTGGTCAGGCTACTTCCCCCTCAGGGGGAGGTAATTAAAGAACAGGCCAATCAGTTCATGTCA
>REGO01001185.1:182183-198333 GCA_010120015.1 Rhombomys opimus
GGTCTATGTGTGGTTTAAGTTTTATTAAAGTTTCTTTTACAAATGTGGGTGCCCTTGAATTTGGGGCATAGATGTTCAGGATTGTGATATCATCCTGGTGGATTTTTCCCTTGATGAGTATGAAGTGTCCTTCTCTATCTCTTTTGATTGATTTTGGTTGAAAATCTACTTTATTAGATATTAGAATGGCTACTTCTGCTTGTTTCTTGGCTCCATTTTCTTGGAAAACCATCTTCTAGCCCTTTACTCTCAGGTAATGTCTATCTTTGTGATTTAAGTGTGTTTCTTGTATGCAACAGATTGTTGGGTCTTGTTTCTACATCCATTCTGTTAGTCTGTGTCTTTTTATTGGAGAATTGAGTCCATTGACGTTGAGGGAAATTAATGACCAGTGGCTGTTAGATCCTTTGATATTGATGTTGGCCATGGTAGTGTGTTTGGCTACTTTTGTTCTGCTGTAGTGAGGTTATTTATTTCCTCTGATTTCTTGAAAGTAGTTAGTTTTCTTGGGTTGTATTTTTCCTTCTAGTGTCTTCTGTAACACTGGATTTGTGTTAAGGTGTTGTTGAAATTTGTTTTTCTTGTTGAATATCTTGTTTTCTCCATCTATGAGGACTGAGAGTTTTGCTGGGTACAGTAGCCTAGGTTGACATCTGTGTTCTCTTAGGGTCTGCATGATATCCGTCCAGACTCTTCTGGCTTTCATAGTTTCTGTTGAGAAGTCAGGTGTTATTCTGATGGGTTTGCCATTATACGTTATTTGTCCTTTTTCCCTTGCAGCTTTTAGTATTTTTTCTTTGTTCTGTATACTTACGGTTTTGATTATTATGTGACAGGTGGATTTTCTTTTCTGGTCTAATTTATTAGGTGTTCTGTAGGCCTCTTGTGTTCTTATAGGCCTCCCCTTTAAGTTGGGGAAAATTTCTTCAATGATTTTGTTGAAAATATTTTCTGGGCCACGGAGGAGGGAATCATCTTTTTCCTCTATTCCTATTATTCTTAGGTTTTGTCTTTTTATGTTGTCTTGGATTTCTTGGATGGTTTGTGTCAGGAACTATTTCTTCTATGCATTTTAGATACTTAAATATTTTATATTTATAAATGAAATGCTTGGGGATGGAGAGATGGTTCAGAGGTTAAGAGCACTGACTGTTTTTTGAGAGGTCCAGAGTTAAATTCCCAGCAACGACATGGTGGCTTCCAACAATCTTTAATGTTATCGAATGTCCTCTTCTGGTCTACAGGCATGGATTCAGACAGAACCCTATGTGCATAATAAATAAATAAATAAATAAATCTTTAGAATGAATAAATAAATAAATAAATAAACAAAAGCTTGCCAGGTGTAGTGGCACATGCCTTTAATTCCAGCTTTTGGGATTAGGGACAGGTGGATCTCCAAGGATGAGACTAGTCTGGTCTACATAGGGAGTTACAGGACAGCCAGGGATACACTTACTTGCATTTTTTTGGTCTGAACTTGGTCATTTGCATCCAGTTGCTGGAGGCTTCTGAGTTACCTGGAGCATCTGGGACTGTCTCTCAGGTTGGCTTTGTCTGTAGTTGCATCCCACAGCTCTCCACAGGTCTCCTTTTTTAATACTTTAAAAGACCATAGCTTAAGAGGTATGGAGCAGAAGATTGTGCCTGTCTTAGGTTGTCTCTCTTGAAAGATATATTATTACTTGTTATTGGTACATGAATTCCATCATTCATGCCCTGTCTTAGATTGAATATACCTCAGAGAAATCTTACCCGTCTCTGACTACCAACCTCTGCTAGGGTAGACACGGGAGTTTGATCTTACTCAGATCAGCTTTAACATTACAGAAGGCCTTGTTGAAGGTTTTAATTATCCCTTGTATGAGACAGTCCTAACATGAGTAATGAGCCGAGTCCTATAAAAGTGACATAAAAAGATGGCCATAAGGACAATAATACCTGCAATAATTAATCCAATCCTTCTTTTTGAACTGCTTCTAGCATTCATAATCCTTTATCAGAATATCAAGCCTGAGAAACATTCACAAGAACCATAAGAGAAGGCTATCTAACAACCAGAACTTGCTGTCCATTTGAAAGCTTAGAAATACAGTTTTTTTAGTTTACATTAATGGCAAGAAATATTAAAGTTTGGTACGTGTGTAAAAAAAGTTAGCATTCCAAACAAAAAAGCATAAGGAAAATGCACATAGGCATTACAGGGTCTCCCAAGAGTTTCTGAAGGAAGCTTGTTTTGGTCTTCTAAAAACCAGAAGCAGACCAAAGTCCCATAGTCAGTCTTCTTTCTCATTCATCCCAATTTTGTTGAGAATGTCCTACTTATCAGACTAACCAAGTCCAGTCACATTGTATCTAAAAGATTTATCTGCACAATATCTTCTCCTGTTAGCAGAATGAAACAAAGGTGAGTCAGGAGCATAGGTCCAATACAGCCCTCAGTTCACCGTCAGGACTGTCCACAGCAGCAACATCCTCCTTCTGGGGAGCATTTCCTGCAAATCGCACCAGCCTTTCTGGGATCCACCTAGCTCCCTCTGCGTCCTGTGGAAAAACACAAACATGCCCTCTTCCCCATATTAATACAGGGTCAGGGCCCTGCCATAATCCAGTAATTGGATCTTTCCATTTTACTTGGGCAAAATTATCTTTGGTATTAGGATGCCACAATCGATCAGCCACAAAATGGCTTTGTAGGTCCACATTCAAAAAATTTAAAATACAGAGAGCATGATTAATATAATTCTGTGGTGTTTGGGGATATAACTCACCTTTATTTATTTTTTGCAATTGTTTTTTTAAGAAATCCATGGGTATGTTCCACAGTTTATTGGCCTTGAGGATTATATGGAATACCTGTTTTATGGCTTATATTCATTTGCGCACAAAAAAAAAAAATGCTGAAAAGCTTGACTCATATATCTCGAGCCATTATCAGTCTTTATAATGGAAGAAATACCAATTGTAGCAAACCATTTTAAGCAATGACTTATAACATGTTTGGTGGCTTCTCCTGTTAAGGGAGTTGCCATGATAAATTCTGAAAAAGTATCAATTGTTATATGAACATATATTAATTTTCCAAATTCTGGGACATGAGTTATGTCAATTTGCCACAAATGATCGGTAGTCAAGCCTCTAGGATTGACACCATATTGAGGTACATTAAAATGTTCAGGACAAGAAGAACATGATCATCCAATTTGTCTAGCTGCTTCTCTGGTAATATTAAACTGCTTTCTTAAGTTCTGACTATTTTGATAATGTAAGGCATGAGATTTTTGAGCCAATTCTTGTTGAGTTAATCTGACTAAACATGTGGCTTGATCTGCTAAATCATTCCCTAAAGGTAGAAGTCCAGGAACCTGAATGAGCTCTAATATGCCCTACCTAACAAGGCTGCACACAGCTCTGGATACTTTGTTGTATCTCTCTAAATATATCTTGTATTTGTTTATTAGCCATATCAACATATGTTACAGTCTCTAGGACTTGTAAAGCCTTAACCATATAATGGCTGTCAATGTATAAGTTAAAAGAAGTAAAAGCCATATTTTTAAAGACTGCAGCTACAGCTCATAATTCTACAACTTGAGATGAGCCTGGCAATGTTTGCAAAACAAAAGTTTGTCTCTGCACTACATATACAGCTTTTCCATTTGAAGATCCATTTGTGAATACTGTTGGAACTTGAAGTAATGGTTTTTGTTTAATTATTTTAGGAAATACAAAAGCATGATCATTGACAAATTGAAGTAATTTATCTTTTGGATGATTGTCAATACTTCCTAAATAATGAACAAAAGCTACGGCCCAACAATCTGAATTTTGGAATAAACAATCTACTTGCTGTTTGGTAAAAGGAACTCCAATTAAAGAGGGCTCTCTACTAAAATACTTTGAGATTCTATTTGATCCATTTGAACTAAACTAGCTGCTGCTTCATAATATGGCATTAGAAGTAGAAAAGGAGAAACAGGCAAGTGCAACCATAATAATGGTCCTTCTTGTCACAATAAAGCAGTGGGAGTATGAACAGTAGCCAAAATATATGCACCCCATTCTTTTGAATGAGCTATGTATTGAATATGTTGTTTTTCAGTAGCTAATTCTATCTTTTGCAAAGCATCATGAGCTTATTTGGTAAGTTCCCTTTTTGACAAAGGATCATCTTCTCCTTTTAAAATGTCAAAAAGTGGTCTCAGCTCTCCTGTAGTTGATTTAAATGGGGTCTAAGCCAATTAATATCACTTGACAATTTTTGAAAATCATTTAAAGTTTTTAGGTTGTCTTTTCTTAGTTGAATTTTCTGAGGCATAATAGTCTGGTGATTTAATTTATGTCCCAAATACAAATAAGGTGGCCCTGTCTGCACTTTTTCTGGTGCAACTACTAAACCTTGATCCTTCAAATCTTGTTGTAAATGTGCAAAAGCACTTAATAAAATCCCTTCATTCTTGTGAGTCAATAAAATATCATCCATATAATGAATAATATACTCAGAAGAATATGCTTGTCTAGTTTTAAAGACAGCTTGAGCCACAAATTTTTAACATAAGGTTAGACTGTTTGCCATACCTTGAGGTAACACAAGCCAATGATATCTCTTCATAGGTTCTTTAATATTTACTGATGGCACGCTAAAAGCAAATCTTTTACAATCTTGGGGAGTAAGAGGACTAGTATAAAAACAATCTTTTAAATCTAGTATAATCTTAAAAGTATCTTTTGGTATAGCAGAAGGGATAGGTAGTCAAGGTTGCAAGGCTCCCATTAACTCCATGGTCTCATTTACTTTTCTGAGATCTTGTAAAAGTCTCCATTTTCCTGCTTTCCTTTTTATGACAAAAATATGGGAGTTCCAAGGTGAGTTTGCAGGGGGTACAAGTTGTTCAGTGACTTCCCCTAAAAATAACCCAACCCCTTTTTAATATTTCTTGGGGTAGGTATTAAGGGCTGAACTATGCCTTGTCCAAATTTCTCTAATCCTGAATTTGGTAAATATCCTTGATTAAGCATCTGGTTGGTAACTACATTACTAGGACTGTAAAGATACACTCCCATGCTACTCATCACATTTCTGCCCCACAGATTAACAGGAAGGCCAGGAACAATATAAGGTTTAAAAAGTTCCTTCGTGTCCTTCCTAATCCTTCCTAGTTAACTCATCCCTACTTCATTCAGGACATTGGATTTGTCCCAATCCTCATAATTGTGTTATAGAGGATTGTTTAGGCCAATGCCTAGGCCACTGATCAGCAGTTATAACAGAGACATCAGCTGCTGTATTCAATAACCCTATAAATTTTCTTCCATTATTTTGTAACACCAGTTCAGGTTGATTGGGACCAATAGCTTGTATACAATATGTATCAGAGGATCCAAAACCTGCAACTCCTCTCCTCTCCTTCTTACTTGCATTTTTTTGGTCTGAACTTGGGGGAGCAATATTAATTGAGCTAATCTTTGACCTTGCTTTATTACAGAAATTCCATTTGGAGAAGTGCATCATAATTTTTATCTCCTCTTCAAAATCAGCATCAATTACCCCTGGAGCTACTAAAATTCCCTGCATAGTAGTACTACTTCTTCCTAGTAATAATCCCATAGTTCCCCTAGGTAATGGGCCATAAACTCCTGTAGGTAGGGCCTGCATTCCCATTTCAGGAGTTAATACTGTATAGGTAGAAGAACTAAGGTCCAGTCCTGCGCTACCTTTGGTTGCTCTACAGAGGTCCTGAATAGATTTTTTGGCTGAGGGATGAAGTTCTGTATCGCCCCATAATATTGTTGTGGGGCCTGGGGCTGGCCTCTCCTCCCGTTTCCATTTCCCTGCATTGAAGGGTTTCCTACAGCATCTCTTTTTTACCTAAATGCAGTAGCCTAATGCTTTCCTCTTTTACATCTTGTGCACAGACCAGGTTTCTTCTGATTTCCTTCTTTTTTTTAATTTATTTTTTATTTTTTTAAAATTCTTTATTAATTACACTTTATTCACTTTGTATCCCTCCTGTGGTTCCCTCCCTCCTTCCGTCCCAATCCCTCCCTTCCTCCACCCTCTGCATGCATGTCCCTCCCCAAGTCCACTGATAGGGGAGGTCTTCTTTTCCTTCCTTCTGATACTAGTCAATTAGGTCTCATCAGGTGTGGCTGCACTGTCTACTTCTGTGGCCTGGTAATGCTGCTTCCCCCTCAGGGGGAGGTGATCAAAGAGCAGGCCAATCATTTCATGTCGGAGACAGTCCCTGTTCCTATTACAATGGAACCCACTTGGATACTGAACTGCCATGGGCTACATCTGGGCAGGGGTCTTAGGTTATCTCCATGCATAGTCATTGGTTGGTGTATCATTCCCAGGAAAGACCCCTGTGCTCAGATATTTTGGTTCTGTTGCTCTCCTTGTGGAGTTCCTGTCCTCTCCAGATCTTACTGTTTCCCACTTCTTTCCTAAGATTCCCTGCATTCTGCCCAAAGGTTGCCCATAAGTCTCAGCATCTGCATTGATAGTCTGCAGGGCAGAGCCTTTCAGAGGTCCTCTTTGTCAGGATCCTGACTTGTTCCCTCTTTTCTCCTTCTTCTGTTGTCCAGCCTCTTTGCCCTTCTGGATAGGAATTGAGAATTTTAGCAAGAGTCCTCCCTCTTGATTAGTTTCTTTAGGTGTACAGATTTTAGTTGTTTTATCCTATAGTATATGTCTATATGAATGAGTATATACCATGTGTGTCTTCAGGGCAGAGCCTTTCAGAGGTCTTCTGTGTCAGGCTCCTGACTTGTTCCCTCTTTTCTCCTTCTTCTGATGTCCATTCTCTTTGTCTTTCTGGACAGGAATTGAGCATTTTACAAGAGTCCTCCCTCTTGATTACTTTCTTTAGGTGTACAGATTTTAGTAGGTTTATCCTATATTGTATGTCTATATGAGTGAGTATATACTGTATGCATCTTTCTGTTTCTGGGATATCTCAGTCAGGATGATCTTTTTCAGATCCCACCATTTACCTGCAAATTTCATGATTTCCTTGTTTTTTAATGGTGAGTAATATTCCATTGTGTAGATGTACCACAATTTCTGTATCCATTCCTCCACTGAACAATTTTTCCTTTGAAGTCCCACTTGCCCACAGCCATAACTATTTCCAGATACTCCATTCTTTGGTCCTTTCTTTTGCGGAAGTAATGCCTCTTTCATAGTCTTCCTTGTAGGGTGGCAGCCATAGCTACTCCTTGAGTATAAGATGGCCCAGTGTCTGAACATAACCTAATATAATCAGAAATATCTCCTTTCTTCCTAAAGGGTCTCAAAACTGCTTGGCAGGCACTGTTAGTATTCTCATAAGCCAATTATTTTACTAATAATAATCCAGAATTTTCATTGTCTATAAGTCTGCTTGCTGCTTGCATTAATCTTGCCACAAAATCTTGAAATAACTCATGAGGTCCCTGACAGAGTTTAGACAAATCCTTCACCTGTCTACCTGTTTGAGGAAGTTTATTCCAGGCCTTTCAGGCAGCAGCATTCATTGGAGCATAAACTGCCACATCAAAATCCAATTGCTTTCCTGTTTCCCTATAAGTTCTTTCCTCAGCAAGCAAGTCATAAGTTATAGGAACTCCTTGAGCTAGATTGAGTTCAACTGTAACTTGAAAGAGCTATGCAAATTCTGATTTCCTTAATAAATAATATCCTCCTGATGAACATACTCTTTTTAATTGCTTCCATTGTCCTGGGCAGAAGGCCTCAGTAGACAAGGATTCTAGCAGAGCTTGAGTAAAAGGTGCTGTAGGACCATATTGAGAGCATGCAGTTTTTAATTTTTTTAATTGTTTAAAAGGAGTAGGAGCATGGACTCTCACCCTATTACCCTGACTGTCAGGTTGTTCTAGAACTGGAAAACCATATAACTCAGTTATATCTTTTCCTTTCTTCATAGATTATTGTAAAGACACTTGTAACGGGGATACAGTTGCTTCCACAATGGACAAAGGAAAAGACACACTCATGTTTTGAGTTATAGCAACTGTAGCTGTCCTAGGAGGAGGATCCAAGCCTGTCTTCAATGAGGGAGTTGGAGTGGGGGATTGAATCTCATTTCCCCTAATCATTAATTCTCCAATTTTTCTGTTCATTTCCTCCAAGCCCCATTCCAACTTCTTAATTCCCTTTAACAAAGAATTATCATCATCAGAAGAGACACAGTACTCTTCAGCAGGAGCCAATAGTTTAATATTATTTTGTCCTGAAGCCTCCTGTTTGTCTTTCTTCTTTCTCTCTGACCCTGAAAGCTTCACTTTCTTTGTCTCGAACCACAGAAACAGAATGTCTCTAACTAAAGACCATGCAAAAAAAAAACATAACACTACTGTCTTGTCCCAGTATTACTCTCAGTTTTACTCACCCCGCTTCTTTATTATCCGAGCTCTTCAACACCGCTATGCCCCTCACTGCTTCCCGTATCCCAGGTCGCTGTTCAGGCGCCAAACTGCCACAGCCTGCTGGCAGAGTCGAACAGTACCTGAGTGGGGAGTGAGGACAAACCACACTTCACAGGGGATCGGCTTGAGAGGGCTGTCAATCTGACTGAGGCAGCACAGGTTTATTTCAGGGTTCATTATTTATAGGCAAACAAGTAACATCAATACAAATAGAAAAAGGTGTGGAACCACCTAACCTTTTTTCAAAAACTGCTTCCCCTGGTGAAAACATAACAAAGCAGCTTAAAAAGCAACTCTCCACACCACAGTGTGGGTCCTAGTGATCCAACTCAGCTCCTCAAGCTTGGCAACAGGTGTGTTACTCTAGGAAGAGGTCATTTCCATCCAGGTGCCAGAAGCTTCCGAGTTACCTGGAGCAACCAGGACTGTCTCTCAGACAGGATGGCTCTCCACAGCCGGAGAGATGGTGCAGAGTTTAGAAGAACTGGGTCGCTCTTTCAGAGGTCCTGCATTCAATTTCTAGTAACTACATGGTGGCTCATAACCATCTACAATGACATACGTGCCCTCTTCTGCTGTTGCAGGCATATATGTAGTCATAACGCTGTAAATAAATAGTAAATAGATTTTTAATGGAAAAACCCATGAGTTGTGACAAAATCTTTGTACATCTTTTATATTTGCTTGAGATAGGATCTCATTATGTAGTTCTGGCAATCCTGTAAATGGCTTTATAGACCAGGGTGCCACAGAACTCACAGTGATCAGTCTCCTAGAGTGCTGGGATAAAGGATGTGTGCCATCACATTTGGCTATACACAGATCTTAATAAAAGTGTTCACATAGGACAATTTTCTAAATGCCGTATTTTATAACCAAAGGGGGTACAGATTGAAAGCTTTTCTTTATAGTGATAAAACTGTTCAATTTCTCTTCCACTCACCCTAACTATTTAAATATTACCAGCCATTTAGGGATGTCTTTTTTCCTCATACCCTTTCCAAAACTGGTCAGCAACTTGACAGGTAAGCAGCTATATCACATTGTTTACCATACTTATTTGATTATTAGAAATGTTATAAATACAGTTATTGGCCATTTGAATTTATTAATTTTTTAGCTAACAATCTTTTTTTTTATCCTTTTCAGTTTTTTTGAGACAGGTTTTCTCTGTATATCCCTGAATGTCCTGGACTCACTTCTAAGACCAGGCTGGCTTCCCTCAAACTCACAGAGATCCACCTGCCTCTGTCTCCCAAATGCTGGGATTAAAAGTATGCACCACTTTGCCTGGCTAGCTCACGTCATTTACCCTTTGTTTTTAAGGCATAGAGCAATCTTTCAAAAACACAGAGCAGTTCAAACACTCTTCTCACTCAGTGCCTTCACACAATGTTTGGTTCCTTCACAATTTGCTACTTAACCAGTTTTAAAAAATTCTTTTTTTTTACTGTTTTATTTTTTTTAATTAGTTACAGTTTGTTAACTTTGTATCTCTGCTGTATCCCACTCCCTCTTTCCCTCCCAATCCCACTCTCCCACCCTCATCTCCTCCCTGCCCCTTTCCAAGTCCACTGATTATGGAGGACCTCCTCCCCTTCCATCGGATACTGGTTTATCAGGTGTCTTCAGGACTGGCTGCAAAGTCCTCCTCTGTGGCCTAGCAAGGCTGCTCCTCCCAGGGCGGGAGGGCAAAGAGCCCGCCATTGAGTTCATGTCAGAAACAGTCCCTGTTCCCCTTATTAGGGTACCCACTTGGATACTGAGCTACCAAGGGCTATATCTGAGCAGGGGCTCTAGGTTGCATCCATACATGGTCCTTGTTTGGAGAAACAGTCTCATAAAAGACCCCTGTGCCCAGATATATTTGGTCCTGGGAACTCCTGTCCTCTCCAGGTCATATTAACCCCCCACCCCGTTTTTTGGTTCCTTGCATTCTGCCGGATATTTGGTTATGTGTCTTAATATCTGTTTCGATACACTGCTAGGTAGAGTCTTTCTGAGGCCCTCTGTGGTAGGCTCCTGTCCTGTTACTTGTGTTCTCCTACATCCAATGTCCATCCCATTTGTCTTTCTGAGTGAGGATTGATCATCGTACCCTGGGTCCTCCTTCTTGTTTATCTTCTTTAGGTGGATAAATTTCAGTATATTTATCCTATGTTATAGGACTATATAAGTGAGTATATACCATGTATGTCTTTCTGCTTTTGGGATACATCACTCAGGATGATCATTTCTAGGTCTCACCATTTGCCTACAAATGTCATGATTTCCTCATTTTTAATTGCTGAGTAGTATTCCATTGTGTAAAAGTACTACAATTTTTATATCCATTTCTCAACTGAGGGACATCTGGGTTGTTTCCAGGTTCTGGCTATTATGAATAAAGCTTCTACAAACATGGTTGAGCAAATATCTTTGTTGTGTACTTGAGCCTCTTTGGATATATGCTTAGAACTACTTTTTTTTGGATTCATTTCTACCACATGGATCAATCAAAAGCTCTGGCTTGCTTGTATTTACAAGTCTCCCATAGGGGCTCACAGAGTCTGTACCAGCAGGTAGCTTGCATAGAACTGACCTAGGCCTTTTGCATATGTAACAGTTGTGTAACTTGGTCTTCAAGTGGGACAGCAGGAGTGTAGGCTGTCTTTGACTCTGTTGCCTGCCTTTGGGACCCTTGCTTCTACTGGGCTGCCTCATCTAGCCTCAGTAGGAGAGGATGTGCCTAGTTTACTGTAACTTCATAAGCCAGGGCTGGTTGTTTTATGTGGGAGACCTTCTTTTTTTCTGAAGAGAAAGAGCAGATTAGGGTGGAGGGGAGGTGGGGGAAGGACAGGGAAGGGAAACTTAGGTTGGTAGGTAAAGTAAATAAATAAATAAATAGTTAAAAGGTGTGTAATGCCTTTGTGTTTTCACAATGCTACTCTGAGTCTCTGGGATACTTTATGCTTCTTAACCTACAGAACTACTATTGATATTTGACTCAGTTTCCTTCTTTAATCTGCTTCCTTCCCCACCCTCCTCCATGCCCCAGAAAAACTCTATGGTTACCTGTCGTGTCCTTCATGTTATACTACTGCTGCTTCTTAGCCTGATTCATAATTCCTGATAGGCAGAAGTCCTTAAAGGAAGGAATCCCATATCCTACTTGTGTTTTAATTTATGATAAATACTTTCAGGATAAATAAACAAAGATTTTATCCACTTGCTGGCAAGATGGGTTGCATGTGCAATAAATCGAACATGTTTGAAACCAACATCATTTTCCAATCTTTTCTGTTTTTATCCTTTCCTCAATGAAATGCTTTTAATTATCAGACTTACCTCCCAAATTCAACTGAATACTCCTGTTATCTGTCCTGTGTGCCCTTAAAAGTTATCTAAAATACAATTTGATGATGATTTCTCTTCCTTTTTTGTTTTTGTTTGTTTGAGACAGTGTCTCATGTAGCCTTTTCTTGCTTTGAGCTCACCCTGCAACTGAGGACTATCTTTAATCTCTTTCTTCCTTCCTCCAACTTGAAAGTGTGCATAGGTGAGTAACACCACACCCAGAGTTTTTTTTTTGTTGTTGTTGTTCTAAATAAGACCTCAATACATAGCCCAAGTTTGGGATGGAGACACAGGATTTTACTGGCCTGGACTCCAGACTATGTATACCAGGCTGGCCTTGAATTCAGAGGTCCACCTGCCTCTTTTCAGTCATGAACTACCACATCTGGCTAGCCTTAAATTTAGTATCCTCCTATCTCTTAAGTACTGAGATTACTGAAGTGTGCCAGCATACCTAAAAAAACTTCCTTTTCTTAAAAATAAAGACTCTGAGCAGAACAAAATCCAAATGCCTTGGCATGTCACTTGTGGCCCTCCACAATATAGTCTCTTGCTATTTCAAAAGTCTTCATTTCCCAGCCACACCCCTTTACTCTTGAACACACTCCACGTTGAATATCTATGCTTCTGGCATATTATTTCATGTGTAAATATTTATCCCCCTTGCTGCCATTGCATATGCTTAGCAGACTCCTATCCATCCTTTAAGCATAGTTAAAGTGTTTCTACATGAAATTTACCCTGATTACTTCAAAGCAAAGTGAGTCATGCCCATTTTAGGGATACTTCAGCACTTTGTAACTTATTTGTGCCTAGGTACTTATGACATCATACCTATTACGATTTGTGTAAATCTCTTCCACTAGAAGTGTTCCTCAAGGGTAGAAAGTATCTTGTTCCTTTGTATCCGAAGCCCAATTAGAGGTGCTCAGGAAATATTTGACAGGTGAAAGCTAACTTATGCAAGGTCCTTTGTCACCATAGCGGGGAAATGATGCCATAGCTCCTTAGCATATTGCTGTCTATTACATGATGTTCCTATCCTCCAAACCATGGGAAGCCTCCTCACCATTTCCCTCATAGGACATCACATTTTCTTCATTTTCCATGCCCATCTTTGTATTCTCTTGAAGCGCACAGGGATGTTCATGTCTTATACTTCCAGATCCCAGATCAGAGTCACTTCCACTTTCATGTAGCTTATTATGGTAAAAAAAAGACAGACTGTGGTTCATTAAGAGATAAGCTTTCTGCCCTGCAGACTATCAAAGCAGACGCTGAGACTTATGGCCAACTGTTGGGCAGTGTGCATGGAATTTTATATAAGAAGTGGGAAATAGTAAGATCTGGAGAGGACAGGAACTCCACAAGCAGAGCAACAGAACCAGAAAATTTGAACACAAGGGTCTTTCCAGAGACTCATACTCCAACCAAGTACCATGCATGGAGATAACCTAGAACCCCTGCACAGACATAGCACATGACAGTTTAGTGCCTAAGTGGGTTACATAGTAATGGGAAGAGGGACTGCCTCTGACATAATCTGATTGGCCTGCTCTTTGATCACCTCCCCCTGAGGGGGTAGCAGTCTTACCAGGTCACAGAAGATGACAATGCAGCCATTCCTGATGTGATCTGATAGACTAAGATCAGAAGGAGGGAGAGGAGGACCTCCCCTATCAGTGGACTTGGGGAGAGGCATGCATGAAGAAGGGGTAGGGAGAGTGGGACCGGGAGGGGAGGAGGGAGGGGCTTACGGGGGGATAAAAAAATAGATTGTTTAGCAAGGTTAGATAAAGATGTTTTTGCTAGTGGCTCTGATGTTGAAAATCTGAGGGAACAACATGAAGTTCCGAAAAGTACATACTTAATAGTAAATCTAAATAGTAAATAGTAAATAGTAAATTGAGGTTGTTAACAAGGACAATAGCCCAAAGTAGCACTGGCTGACCTGAAATGACACTCTCAAGCTTTGCTGGTTACTGAGATGACAATTAATTTCAATATACTTATCTTTTCCCTCAGCTTCTGATATGATTTCATAATAAATAATAGTGAATACAAGCACACCTTAAAGTAGAGATGGCTAATTATTTTTATATAAAAGTTTAGGTTTATGATTTTTAAATGATTTTTATATGATTACTTTTAAGTCAATTGATTCTCTGTAAGCACAAATTTCAACCAGCCAGTAAAGGAAAGCTGCTGCCTGAAATTACCTTGCCTGTTCACTTTGTTAATATGTAAACAAGTTGCTGAATTATAAATGTATATGGGTTCTGAATAACTTACTTTTCATATTTGTAGTTCACCTGTAATACATAAAATATTTGATCATGTGAAGATATTGGGGGACATGTTTTTATGATGCATACCAACTCATTGTAATCTTTCACTTAAAGAAAAATAAAATGCAACCATACTGTGAAAAAAAATGAAATAGCTGAGTGGTATTCCATTGTATAGGAGTGTTTTAGCTTTTCTGTTTTTTTTTTTTTTTTTTACATATAAAGTTCAGAATTGTTCTTCAAGATCTGTAAAGGACTTTATTGGTATTTTAATAGTGATTGCATTGAATCTGTGGATTGCTTTTGGTAAGATGACTATTTTTCCAATGTTAATTGAAATGGAAGTTTCTGGTTTCCTTTAAGACTCAGTTATGTCAATGTGATGTTTGGCTACAAGCTGGGCACCTGATGTTTCGCTGGAGGTTGACTTGTGATAGGTCATTTGATGTTTTGCTGCAAGTTCTCTCCTATGAGGGGAATATCATGGGACAGCTGAGAACATTCGTGGGTGGACTCCAAAGAGAGGAGATAAAAAAGGCTTACTTATGCAGAGTGAAACATCACATTTTAGATTGACACCACTGAGCCAATCTTCATGATTCGACACCAGACTTTACAAAAGAAACATTCCAGAGAACTTCTAGGGGAAATCCAACAGTCTTGAGGCTCCCACTGACTTCATGTTCTGGTTATCGTTGGCCTTTGAACTGGACTACAGGTATTCTGACACTGAGTTTGGTAATCCCCTAAAGACCCACCGACCTTAATCAGCAGGAAGTAGATAAAAGAGGTCTACAGGGCGGGGCCAAGATGGCAGCACCGGGAGAACAGTGTGTCTGAGAACTGGGACAGCACTCTCCGAGCAGCGATCAGGAGACTGAACTCTGGGCTCTAAAACTGCAGTAATCATGTTTCCCAGGTGAGGGGAGGCTCCCACGGAGTGGGAATCGGTCAGGTCCACTCTCTGATGCCCAGCCAGAACCCAGAAGAGAACCCGGCTAACGTGGGCTTTGGGTCTCCAGGCTGGTGCCACAAGTCTGCGTGTCCCGATCACTTTCCCAGGAAAATTGGTGAGCACAAGGGTGCCTGAGACTGGGAGTCCCAGTCACAAGAAAACCCCACGGGGTAGCAAAGTTTTGAGTCTGATCACAGGTCACCCAGTCTTTCCCTGGAAGGTCTCGAGGCCCAAGGGTACCCGCCGCCATCACAACTGAGCTCCCGCTGCTCTCGGAGAGCAGCTGCATGCCCAGCTCAAAATCCCTACTTCCTCTTGGGAGGAGGCAGGAGGCACCAGCAGAATCTGCCACAGACCACATTGTCTGTACCCCAACCCGAGATAGGGGCTGAGAAACCCCAATCCTTTCGGGCACTCCCGCAAACGCTGCCATAACCCTGCTGCGGCAAGCGGAAAGATAAAGAGGTGCACAGCAGCTTCACAGTGCCGACACGTCCTGAGATTCTCCTGGGTCCAGCACAATAAGGTCTAGCAGCAAGTTCTATCACCAGCGCCCCCCCCCCCGACCCCTGGCAGAGAAACCCCGGCTCAGGATCGGACTGAGGAGCCCCAACCCCTTCTGGCACTCCCCTGAGAGCACCTCCATAAGCTTGCCCTAGCGGAGGGGAAGGTCAGAGGGGAAGGACAGAGAGGCACCCTGCCAAGGACACAGCACCCTCTCTCCAGCTCACCCAGTGGCCCCTAGCAGAGAAACCCAAGCTCTGGATCTGAGGACACTCAACCCTACCTGGTACTCTCTCAGGATCAGCAAACATAGGTTCTACCGCCAGGCTGCTTCTGGCAGAGAGATCTGGGCCCGGGATCTGGGATTGAGAACACTCAACCTAAATCTTTCCTGTGCCACCCCGGGACCAGTCAACATAACCCCTCCTGGCAGAGGGAAAGGACAAAGAGGCAGCACACAGGAAAGGTGGACACCGAGTCCTGGGGCCACAGCATCACAGAGCTGACTGTTAGCCTACCCGTGCACTTCCCGTAGCAGGACCAAATCAGAGAGTAGTGAGCAAGGGGAACCCCTGTGCATTCCAACTGGTCCTGCAAGAGAGTGAGTGAGCCTTCTAGGGAGAGTTTGCCCCAGACC
>REGO01001186.1:0-24163 GCA_010120015.1 Rhombomys opimus
ATCATGATGTCCTGATTTATGTTGAAAGTGTTCTTTCGCCTACCCCTGGCCATTGGCTTATCTGAAACCTTCCCTGTTTGTTTTTGGATTCTGCAGATCAGACTGGTACTGTCTCTCTCTGGTGTCTAGAGAGTTCTTCAGGAAGCTGACAACTCTCAACTTGTGCTGAGGACTAGCTGTACCTGTGGGAGGAAAGTACACAGGCTCAAAAGGGGAAAATGCAAGCATGCGTGCGCGCACGCGCACGTGTGTGTGTTTGTGTGTGTGTGTGTGTGTGTGTGTGTGTGTGTGGACGTGTGTCTCAAGGGACAGAGTGATGCCTAATGTTGAGCCCTTGAGTGTGTGGGAGGGCCTCTGCACTGTATATGTCATAGGCGCAAGTGGTGATCGCAGCGCAATTTCTGTCATTATCTGCCTTAACTCCTCAATTAGCCTCACAGAGCAGGAACTTCAATGTCCCAAGTGCCCCTCTGTTTCCCAAAGTGGGTATGTGGGTGGGAGGGGGTTCGATGCCTGGCTTCTGTTGTAGAAAACCCAGGATCTGGGGATCTGCAGATTCTCAAGGGTGCACTCACTTACACACAGGTCACTTGGCAGAGATAGTGGAATCGGCCTCTCTGCTCTCTGGTTTGGCCCTGCTTCTTTGATGTGCCCTGCCAGTTCTGTGCTGCTGTCACTGCCAGGTTCTGAGGTCTTGCTGCAGCTGGAGATTTTAGGGTGGTTACTTCAGCAGGGATGGGTTGACCAGGGTCTCTGTTCTCTGGTTTGGCCCTGGTTAGTCTTAAACTGGAGGGCTGTTGTGCCCGGCCAGCTCAGTGCTGCCCTGCTGCCAAGTCCCACTGTAACTGGTTCCTGGGTCGCTAGTCCTGATGCTTTCTGGGAAGTCCTGGGGTCTCTTCACTGTGCTCTCCAAGCTTGGGAGGCCCAGCGCTTGGTGTGTCTAGGTTGTATGACGTTTCTGCCTGGGTTTGGTGAATATATAGCGTATTCTCTGTCACTGTGGTACTTGGTGGGCTGTACCGTCAGTGATGGCGATCCTTCGGAGCTAGTATGGTGTCCAGCAGACTGGGGCCCTGGGAGGATGGTGCAGCCACCGTGCGGATCTGGGACTCGGAGACTCGTACTGCTGATCTTTGCGTGCCACTAAAGGGCTTGGAGCTCTGTACCAGAGGCTGTATACCCCAGGTAGTTAGGTCTGCTCTGAGAAAGACCAGCCAGCTGTGCCGCTGTGCAGCTGTGCAGAGGTGGAGGGAGGTCTGGGGGAGGGGAGTGCCTCAAGATCAAAGGATCGTTTCTCTGCTTCCCCAAACAAGTCCCCGGGTGACCGGAGACCAAAGTTTTCACCTCTTGTGATGTTCCCTGTTGTCTAGAAAACTCCACCGTTGTCTTCCTGGGTTAGAGGTCCTTCCATTCACCAACTCAGAAGTTCAGGTATTCCACAGCTCAGAAACTGTGTGTGCTAGTTGCCATCTTGGCTCCACCTTAGATCCAGATCTGTTATTAGTTGGTTTCTCCCATAAGATATGTGACTAAGAAGATCTGGCAGGTAGTACATCATTGTAGATAAAGGGTATCTGACTGGCTTGGTGTTTATGTTTTTTATGCTGATATGTACATATTTTTAATTTTAAAATGAATTTATTTTTATTAATTACAGTTTATTCACTTTGTTTGCCAACTATATCCCCCTCTTTCACACCATCCCAATCCCACTATCCCTTCCTCTTATGTACCCATTACCCTCCCCAGTCCACTGATAGGGGAAGACCTCCATCCATTCTATCTGATCATAGTCTTTCAGTTCACATAAGGACTGGCTGGATTATCTTCCTCTGTGGCCTGGTAAGGCTGCTTCCTCCTCAGGGGGAGGTGATCAAAGAGCAGGCCACTGAGTTCATGTCAAAGACAGTCACTGTTCCCATTACTAGGGAACCCACTTAAACACTGAGCCTCCATGGGCTACATCTGTGCAAGGGTTCTACGTTATATCCATACATGGGCCTTGGTTGGAGTATCAGTCTCAGAAAAGACCCATGGGTCCGGATTTCTTGGATCTGTTACTCTCCTTGGGGAGATCCTATCTCCTCCAGCTCTTTCTATCTCCCTGTTCTTTCATAATATTTGATGAACTCTGGCCAAAGTTTGGCTATGAGTCTTAGCCTCTGCTTTAATACTCTACAGGATAGAGTCTTTCATAATCCCTCTGTAGTAGACTCCTGTCCAGTTCCTGTTTTCTCCCTCTTCCAATGTCCATCCCATTTGCCTTTCTCAATGAGGATTGAGTATTTTACCCAGGGTCCTCCTTGATTAGCTTCTTTAGGTGTAGAGATTTTAG
Organism: Rhombomys opimus; assembly: GCA_010120015.1. Classification (NCBI taxonomy): domain Eukaryota; kingdom Metazoa; phylum Chordata; class Mammalia; order Rodentia; family Muridae; genus Rhombomys; species Rhombomys opimus. The sequence goes on from REGO01001186.1 coordinate 2,336, forward strand.
TATGATTCTTCTATATTCTATGTCTAATATCCACTTATAAATGACTTTAAACCATGTGTGTCTTTCTGCTTCTGGGATAACTCATTTAGGACAATCTTTTCTAGTTCCCACTATTTGCCTGAACATTTCAAGATTCCTTATTTTTAAATACTGGATAGCATTACTTGTATAAATGTACCACAATTTCTGCATCCATTCCTTAACCAAGGGATGCCTGGGATGTTTCCAACTTCTGGCTATTACAAGTAAATTTGCTTTGAAAACACTGCTAGTTAGAGGCTTTCAGATGCGCTCAGTAGACCCCTGTCATGCGTTCAATGCACATCCCATCTCATAAGAAAGAAGGGGAGTTAGTCTGATGGGGAAAGGATAGGAGCTCCACAAAGACCAACTATATCTGGGCACAGGGTCTTTTCTGAAACTGACATTCAATCAAGGACCATGTATGGATATAACCTAGAACCTCCCCTCAGATGTAGCCTGTGGTAGCTCAGTAACCAATTGGTTTCCCAAAGTGAGGGAAACAAGGACTATTTCTAACAGGAACTCAATGAAGATACCTGATAAAACAGGATCAGATGAATGGGGGCAGGTCCCCCCCTATCAGTGGACTTGGAAAGGGGCACAGTGGTGATGAGGGATGGAGGGAGGGACTGGGAGGGAATGAGGGTTCGGGGCACGGCTGGGATACAGAATTAATAAAATGTAACTGATAAAAATAAAAATTAAAAAAAAGAAAAAAAACAAGTAAATTTGCTATGAACATGGTTGAGCAAATGTCCTTGTTGTATATTTTAGCATATTTTGGATATATGCCTAGGAGTACTAAAGCTGGATCTTGAGGTAGCAGTATTCCTAATTGTCTGAGAAAGTGCCAGATTGATTTCCAAAGTGGTTTTATGAGTCTCTAGTCTCACCAGCATGGAGGAGGGTTCCCCTTTCTCCACATCCTCTCCAGCATATGATCTCACTTGAGTTTTTGATCTTAGCCACTCTGATGGGTGCAAGGTGAAATCTCAGGGTAGTTTTGATTTGCATTTCCTTGAAAACTAAGAGGGCTGAGCATTCCTTTAAGTGTTTATCTGCAATTAGATATTCCTCTATTTAGATCTATACCACATATTTTAATTGGATTACTTGATTTGTTGCTGTTTAACTTCTTGAGTTTTTGTATATTCTGAATTTAACCCTCTGTCAGATATAGGGTTGGTGAAGATTCTTTCCTAGTCTCTAGGCCTTGGTTTTGTTCTGATGACAGTGTCCTTTGTTTTACAGAAGGATTTTAGTTTCATGAAGTTCCATTTATTCATTGTTGATCTTAGAGCCTATGCTGTTGGTATTCTGTTCAGGAAGTTGTCTCCTGTGCCAATGAGTTCAAGGCTCTTCCCTACTTTTTCTTTTTACAGGTTTAGTGTGTCTGGTTTTATATTGAGGTCTTTGATCCACTTGGACTTTTATTTTATAAAGAGTGATAAATATGGGTCTATTTAAATTTTTCTACATATAGAAGTACATTTGGACCAGCACTGTTGGCTGCAGATGTTATCTTTTGTCCATCACATGGTTTTGGCATCTTTGTAAAAAATCAGGTGTCCATAAGTATATGGGTTTACTTCTGGGTCTTCTATCTGATTTCATTTATCCACCATTCTGTTTCTATGCCAGTACCATACCGTTTTTATTACTATTGCTCTGTAATACAGCTTGAGATCAGGGATGGAGATACCTCCAGAAGATCTTTCATTTTTGAGGATTGTTTTTAGCAATTCTGGGGTTTTTGTTATTCCATATGATGTTGAGAATTTTTCTTTCAAGTTGTATGAAGTATTGTTTTGGTAACTTGATGGGAATTGCATTGAATCTATATATTGCTTTTGGTAAGATGGCCATTTTTACTATGTTAATCCTGCCAAGCTATGAGCATGGGAGATATTCCTATCTTATGATATCTTCTTCTATTTCTTTCTTCAGAACTTGAAGTTTGTTTTGTTTGTTTGGTTGGTTTTTTTTTGTTTTTGGTTAAAATCACACCAAGGTCCAAATATATCCGGGCACAGGGTCTTTTCTGAGACTGACACTCAATCAAGGACCATCTATGGATATAACCTAGAACTTCTGCTCTGATGTGGCCCATGGTAGCTCAGTAACCAAATAGTTTTCCGAAGTAAGGGAAACAAGGACTATTTCCAACAGGATCTCAAGGTCAGGCTCCTTGACTCCCCCCCCTCCCCAGGGGAGGAGCAGTCCTGTTAGGTCACAGAGGAGGACTCTACAGCCAGCCCTGAAGTTACCTGATAAAACAGGGTCAAATGAAAGGGGAGGAGGTCCTTCCCTATCAGTGGACTTGGAAAGGGGCAGGGAGGAGACCAGGAAGGGAGTGTGGGGTTGGGGAGGGAATGAGGGAGCGGGATACAGTGGGGACACAGAGTTAACTATGTAACTAAAAGGAAAAAAAAGTTAAAAAAAAATCACACCAAGGTATTTTATGTCTTTTGTGGCCATTGTGAAGGGTGTTGTTTCCATAATTTCTTTCTCAGCCAATTTGTCTTTAGTATACAGTTGGGCTCCTGATTTTTTTGAGTTAATTTTGCATCCAGCCAGTTTGCTGAAGGTATTTTTCAGCTGTAGGACTTCTCTGGTAGAATTTTTGCCGTCACTCATGTACATTATCATATCATATTCCAATAATGATACTTTGACTTCTTCCTTTCCAATTTATATCCCCTTGATCTCTTTTAGTTTTCTTATTTCTCTTGCTAGGACTTCAAGTACTATGTTACAGAGATATGGGACAAGCCTTGCCTTGTCCTTGATTTTGGTGGGATTGATTTAAGTTTCTCTCTGTTTAGTTTTATGTTGGCTATAGGCTTCTTGTACATTGCCTGTACTATGTTTAGATAAGTGCCTTGTATCCCTGATCTCTCCAATACTTTAAACATGAATGGATGTTGGATTTTGTCAAATGCCTTTTTCAGAATCTAAGGAGATGATCATGTGGTTTTTCTCCTTCAGTTTGTTTATGTGGTGAATCACATATATTGAACCATCCCTGCATGCCTGGGATGAAGCCTACTTGGTCTTGGTGGGTGATATCTTTTATGTGTTCTTGGATTCTGTTTGCAAGTATTTTGTTGAGTATTTTTGCATTGATGTTCATGAGGGAGATTGGCCTGAAGTTCTCTTTCTTTGTTGGGTGCTTGTGAGGTTTAGGCAGCAATGTGACTGTGGCTTCATAGAATGAGTTTGGTAAAGTTCCTTCTGTTTTTATTTTGTGGAATAGTTTGAAGAGTATTGGTGTTAGTTCTTTGAAAGTCTAGTAGAATTCTATCTTGATACCATCTGTTTGTGGGTTTTTTTGTTTTTTTGTTTGTTTGTTTTTATTGGATGGGAGACTTTTGATGACAGCTTCTATTTCCTTAGGAGATATAGGACTATTTAATTGATTTACTTGGTCTTGATTCAACTTTGATAACCGGAATCAATCCAGAAAATTGTCCATTTCATTAAATTTTCAAATTTTGTGGCATATAGGTTTTAAAGTAAGACATAATGATTGTTTGGATTTCCTCAGTGTCTGTAGTTATGTTTCCCTTTTCATTTCTGATTTTGTTGATTTGGATAGTGTCTTTCTGCCTTTTAGTTAGTTTGGCTAAGGGTTTGTCTATCTTTTGATTTTTCTCAAAGAACCAGCTCTTGGTTTCATTGATTCTTTGAATAGTTTTATTTGTTTCTAATTGACTGATTTCAGCCCTGAGTTTGATTATTTCAAGCTGTCTTCTACTACTACTGGGTGTGTCTGCTTCTTTTTTTTTTCCCCTAGAGATTTTTATGTGACTTTTTAAGTTGCTTGACATTCATGTTTCAAATTTCTTCTTGAAGGTACTTAGTGTTATGAACTTTCCTCTTTGCACTGCTTTCATTGTATCTCATAAGTTTGGGTATGCTGTGTCTTCATTTTCATTGAATTCTAGGAAGAAAACTAAAAATTCTAATTTCTCCCCTGACCCAGTTGTCATTGAGTAGCAAGTTTTTCAGTTTCCATGTGTGTCTAGGCTTTTTGCTATTTCTGTTGTTGAGGTCCAGCTTTAGTCCATGGTGGTCAGATAGGATAAAAGGGATTATTTCAGTCTTCTTGTATCTGCTGAGGCTTGCTTTGTGACCAACTATATGGTCCATTTTGGAGAAAGCTCCATGAGGTGCTGATAAGGAGATGAATTATTTTCTGTATGGGTGAAAGGTTCTGCAGATGTCTGTTAGGTCCATTTGATTCATGACCTCTGTTAGAGTCACTGTTTCTTTATTCTGTTTTGTTGACCTGTCCCATGTTGAAAGCGGGGTGTTGAGGTCTCCCACTATTAACGTGCGGGGATCTATGTGTGGTTTGAGTTCTATTAATGTTTCTTTTGCAAATTTTGGTGGCCTTGTGTTTGGGACATAGATTTTCAGAACTGTGATGTCTTCTTGTTGGAACTGTCCTTTGATGAGTATGAAGTGAACTTCCCCATTTCTTTTGATTAATTATGTTTGAAAGTATATTTCAATAGATATTAGAATGGCTACTCCTTTTTGCTTCTTGGTCAATTTCTTGGAAAACCATCTCTAGCCCTTTACACTCAGGTAATGCTAATCTTTGTGACTTAGAGGTGTTTCTTGTATGCAACAGAATGTTAGTTCTAGTTTACGTATCCTTCCTTTAGTCTGTGTCTTTTTATTGGAATGTTGGGTCCATTGATGTTGAGAGAGATTAATGACCAGTGGATGTTAGATGCTTTGATTTTGATGTTGGTTATGATAGTGTATTTGTGTGCTTGATGACTTTTACTTTTGCTGTAGTGAGGTTAATTGGATTCTTAATTTTCTTATGTTGTATTTTTCCTTTTAGTATATTCTGTAATGCTGGATTTGTGGATAGGTATTGTTTAAATTTGTTTTTGTCATTGAATATCTTGTTTTCTCCATCTACGATGACTAGAGTTTTGCTGGGTATATTAGCCTGGGCTGACCTCTATGTTCTCTTAGTGTCTGCATGATATCTATCTAGCTCCTTCTGGCTTTCATAGTTTCTGTTGAGAAGTCAGGTGTGATTCTGATGGGTTTGCCATAATCTGTTACTTGGCCTTTTTCCCTTACTGCTTTTAGTTTTTTTCTTTTTCTTTGTTCAGCATACTTATTCTTTTTATTATTATGTGGCAGGATTATTTTCTTTTCTGATCTAATTTACTAGGCATTCTGTAGACCTCTTAAATACTTGTAGGCATCTCCTTTAAATCGGGGTTGTTTTCTTCTATTATTTTGTTGAAATATTTTTCTGGGCCTTGGAGATGGGAATCTTCTTTTTCCTCTAGGTTTTTATTTTTAGGTTTTGTCTTTTCATGTTGTCTTGAATTTCTTCGATGTTTTTTGTCCAGAATTTTTTAGATTTTTTTTAGATGTATCTTTAACAGATACATCGATTTCCTCCATCGTATCTTCCACACCTGTGATTCTTTCTTCCATCTCTTGTAGTCTTTTGGTTATGCAGTAATGCCAGGATCATGAGACCCTCAGAGACCACCAGGAGATGACTCGATGCAAGAGCAAGAGAGCTTTATTACAAGAGCAATCGAGCTTGGGCCTAAGTCTCACTGATGCAGCAGTAGAGAAGTGGGACCTCGAGCCCTGAATGAACAGGGTTTTTAAAGGGAAAGGCTACCAACAGGGGGTTTCCATAAAATCAAGCAGGGGGATCACATGTTTCCATGACAGCAAACGATGGGGTGCACAAGCCTTGATGTTACAGGATTAAGTAAAAGTTAAAGGGGCAAGGTGACCTTCTTTGAGGCACATAATCACAATTGCCTAAGGCATATAATCACAGTTGCTATTCTTCTAAACTATATCTGAAACATTGGGGAGAATTTTCTCAGATGATTCCCAACCGATTCTCATTGATTATTGCCAGGGAGATTGTCTCTATTTTCTATGAAGTATTTATTCTGTGATATTTCCTGGAGGCTGTTGCTAGGAGAGTTAACTTTGTTGTCTGCCAAGTGTACATTCTGTGATATTTGCTGGTATCTGAGTTCAGCTCCAAGTCAAGATGAGTTTCTATTTAAAAATGAAGTTATGCCCAGGCTAACTTAAACTCTTCACTGCTTACCTCTGTATTTTCTGTTTTCTTCCCTATGTTCTTCTTCTCCATGATTTGCTCTATTTGTGTTTTCTTAACTTTTTCTAATTCTGTCTTCAGATCTTGGGCTGTTGTGTTGATTTCCTTCACCTGTCTGACTGTATTTTTCTGTTTTCCCCTCAATTCCTTTACTGTTTTAATATTCCTGTTGATTTCATTTTTTTTCAGTGATTTTATCATTTCTTCTCTGAAGGCCACAGACTGTTTTGCTGCATCTTCCTATATTTCTTTAAAAATGGCCATAATCTGTTTGACTTTATCTTCCTCTATGTCTTTATGCATTTTATTTGCTTCATCCATTATCCTCTTCATAATCATAGATGTAAGGTCATCTTCTTGAATTTCACTTATGTTAAGGTATCCAGGGCTACTTGCTGCTGGATAACTGGGTTGTGGAGATGCCATATTGCTTTGCCTTTTCTTGGTTGTGCTTTTACTCTGGCCTCTATCCATCTGGCTGTTGCAGGTTTTAGCTGTTATTTTCTGGTGCCTGCTGGAATCCTGGGGTGGGGAGAATCTCATGGCAGTAAGATGTTCATTCCTTAAGGAGGCCTCTTTAGCTTTTTGGGTATGGTCAATCGAATGGCTGTGCTTCTCAGGAATTGCCACAGCTCACTTCAGTCATATGGACCTGTGTGATAACTGTGGTTTTGGGTAGTCAGGGGATTGGTCCTCTCACCAGGAGAAGTCTTGGAGACAGCTGCCCAGCCGCTGGGTTTCTTGCTGTGAATTTAGTGATCAGCTGCTGTGTTTGCTGGGCATAGCCCTCTTGAAGAACCAGGGAGCCCTGCGATTTGGTCTGTTTAGCTAAGGATAACGGTTTGCCCTTTGGAGCAGTATCTGGGGGCTGATTCAGCGGATCTCAGTCTACTGTAGATCTGAGGTCTGAGCTCTGTCCACCAGTACCCAGGTGGTAATCAGTGGCAGGTGAGTGGAGCACCCATGCTTGCACCAGGAGGCTGGGGCCTGGAGCCTGGAGCCTGTGTATGGCGGGGTTTTCTCCCGACAGGAAGACCCAGTATGTGGTATTTTGGGGTTCATAGTTTCATCTGGGATGGTAAGTAGATCACACAGGCACAGGTGAGTGGCTCCGCACTGGCGACTGGGTGTCTGCAGGAACCTGGGTACTTTTCCTGAGAACTTTTCGGGGTGAGGGGTTGGCTGAGTGCCCTGAGGTCAGACTTGATGTTTCCCTCACGTGGAGTTTCTTTCTGACAGGGAAATCTGGTCTCTAGTGACCTTGGGCCCACAGTTCTATCTGGGATGGCGAGTTAGGCATGCAGGCAGGTCTCTGGGCTGGCGGCTGATCACCTGCCAACCCCAGGACCATTTTCAGGAATTGTCTGGGTGACCTAAGGTCGGTCCTTATTGCTTCCTTCACCATGGGGTTTTCTCTCAACTATAAATCTCAGTCTCTGGTGTTGTGGTGCCCACAGTTCAGTCTGGGATGGTGATCAGAGCACACAGGCATGTGTCTCTGGGCTGGGGACTGAGTGCCTGCCAGTACCTAAGAACTCCTCTGGGATTTAGCTGGACCCAATTGCTTCCCACACTCTGGGTTTTCCTCTCACCTGGGAAACACAGTATCTGGTATTTCAGGGACCATATTTCGGTCTGTTGGTCACTGTGATGTCAATGCTGTCCTGCTCCTCAGACACAGTGTCCTCCTGGTGCTGCCATCTTGGATCCTCCCTGTTTTGTTGTTGTTTGTTTTTTGTTTTCCAGTAGTGTGGAGCGTACATTTGTATCCCAAAGACTTTGGAGCACATAGAGCACTAGCTCAAAATATTTATGAGAAATGATATGTGTGGCTGATGCCTTCAGACACTCTATATGTGCTAAAATTTATCATCAATAAGAAAATGCCATTATCTTATATTACACTTAATATATTGTTCCTTATTAATTAAAATTCAGTCAAAGAGGATATTTTCCCAGGTCTCTTTTCTCTGAACAAGTGATAATTTTTCTGTTTAATATAGTTAATAAGAATTTGTCTATTAACATATTTTCAAGCACTGTGTTGCAACACTCATAGAGTCAGTTGAAGAAATGTGTGTCTCTGTGACTGTGAAGATATGAGGATAACTGTTATGATATGAACAGGAAAGGCGGAGAGATCATGATGAGTAATAAACACAAAAAGTTTGTGTCCCTCAAAGATACTATGACACAAACCACTCATTATCTTCCCTCTTCCCTGTGGCAATCAGAATCATACAAATTCACGGGAAATTCACTAGATTGCCTACTGGACTGTTTGTTAACAGGTAACCTTAGTTTGGGTACATCATTTGAAAATATGAAGTGGAGGAATTTTAATGTGGATGTAAACAGAATTCGAAAACTTCTCTTTGACAGTGTTACAGACAAGATGATTTTTGTCATAGCCCTAGGCCTGGATATCTTTGACTAAATATTAGTTCCAGAAAATCATGAGGCAATGAGATGTTTTTAGTTTTGTTCAAGTATGCACCATAGTGCTTCAGGCACTCATGTTTCTAGTCTAACATATAAGAAATAATTTGTGACTATTTTTGTTTTGAAGTTTAGGGACACATCCTTGTACATAAGACCATTAGCAAACTAAATGTAATCATTAATTTATTTTTAATAAACAAAATATTCTTCTCAAGTAACACCTGCAAGCTACATAAATAATGCAGACCAACATGTTTCTACATTTTTTATATTGGAAGAAAAAGTGAAGCTGTCTGCTTCTCATTATGACTGCCAGTAATATTTTACAATGAGAACAGCAGTGTCTGAACAGTAGATACATTAGTGCTGTTGTTTTTTTAATCAAAAATCAAGACATGAAGTCATGAAGACATGAAGAATGCAATGCCAGTGCTTAAATATGTTGAAATTTTCCATTTGTCACATTATCTAAGACATCTGTATTCTCTAATAATAATTCACAGTCCTTATAGAATTAAAAAAATAAATTTTAACCTCACAATTATCTTTGAAAATCTAGGTATTGAGACAAAATATCAGGACACATATTTTTATAGTGGTGAGAATCCACATTAATGGACCAATTTCAGAACTTGTCACTTCACTGAAGAAATGCATTTTTGTTTTGTTTTGTTTTTAGCATTATGGTGTATAAGTCATCAAACAGGATTATGCAAAGTCAGTTGTACCAAAATCTATCTAATTTCTTTAAAATTAGGTTTGCAAATGGCAAACAATCTAGTAGCATTTCCTTTTGGCTTTGTTTATGAAGGTAAGGCAACAAGTCATCTAAAGAGATAAGTAAAGTGTAGTTTCTTTCAATAATGAACAGCACAAGAGAACATTACTCTTTTAATGCTGGTTATAAATACACTTTAGAAGCATAGTACAAAACCACTGCACCATAATGAAATAAAATAATTCACAGTTTGCTAAGCATCATGTCACAAGATATAAATGACCTAATAAATATCAGTCAGTGTATTTTTTTTCCAGTAGAAAATTTGGTACTTTGAAAAAGATATGATTCTCATTGTTCATTTTCCAACATAAGGTTCTCTATAATTAAACAAGGTCACATTAAATCAAAAGCATATTATATTTAAAAATGAATTTATTTTATTAAAATAGTAATGAAATTGATAGAATGAACATGTAGATACTCATGATTTATTTGAGTGGCTTACAGGCTGAGTTCCAAGTAGTAAATAATGACTAACTCTTGATGGAATGGCCAAGGATCTGGTAGTCAGGATGTCTCAGCTTCCCCAGTTTGATGCTGAAGTCCCAGAAAGGTCTTTAGAGTCGCCAAATCTAGTCCTAGTTTGAGATCCAAAGTAGTTTCTAACACCAGCAAAACAGTTGTTCAGGCACAGACAGGATAGATGAACGTATCAGAGAAAGGGAGGACAGACAGGCAAAAAACAAGAATTTGCTTCTTCCATGCGCTTTCATGTAGACTTCACATGGTGTGGCTCAGAATTATGGTGAATCTTCTAAACTCAAAAGATGAACAGTTAATTTGGGTGTGTCTGCAACCTCAAATAATCCAAACAAGAAAAACCCCTCACAGGCATGTCCACGCAATTGCGTTATAGTAATTCCAGATGTAGTACAGTCTACAGTCAAGACTGGCACAACTCTCATTTATTTGTGGCTGCTGCTCCAGCCTGGGCGTTATGTAGAATACCCTGGAAATTCCAGAACATTACTTACAGGATATATTAGGACATGATATCATTGTCTGACTAGCTTTCCATTGTTTTGAGTATCAGACTCTTTTATCACACTTTAGATGATGCCCTAATGATGCTCTAGTTGGAGGCATATTGAGCTGACCAAAGGTCCTCTATGGTAAACAGTAATAGAAAAGGTAAAGTGGCTCTGTTGACAAGATTTATAGGACACTTCACAGACAACTGACCCCTACTCGAGACTCCTAGTTTTGGGCATTAATGTGGAACAGAATTGATGGACACAATACATTAAAGTAAACCATTCGCCCTTTCTTCTTACTGATATTTGTCTATTACTTTTTGTTTACTTGTTCTGTATGTGTGTCACCATCAAGAGGCTCTCTGACATCTGTAGCCATGCCTGCAATGTCACTACTTTTGAGTCTGTCCTCTACATAGTTTGCTAAAGCGTGGTTAGTGGAATAGTATTTTCTTTCCTGCATAAAAAAACATCACTGTTACATGAGGAAATATCAACCATGATTGTTACAACATCATAACAGCAAAATTAAGTTTTAGTTTATTGAGAAGTTGTAAAGAAAAATATTTCCTTAATAATGATTTTGGGGGTATTACACCTCTAAAAATGGGACTCATAAAGAATTGTTAAGTATAAAAACTGTGATCATTAAGCTGAGGAAGAATATATATATATACTTTTTTTTCCATTTGCTTATGGGCTCTGAAAGACAGTTTTATCTATGTACCTAGTAAGAAGAAAATAATGAGCATAAATCATGATGGTAATCTTAATAAAACAGGGAAAATTATCTAAAAATGTGAAAATAAAAGCAATGAGATAGTTTTGTGATTTGTAGCTTGAAATGTGCTTACATAATGACTCAATGTCACAGATATACATTGTAAACAGGAACAAATTTGAACAGCAGTGTTTCATTGAGAGTTTTGACTTTTTTATGCTTGCTAGACTAGAAGCAATATGTTTTTAATATGCATAAGACACTGTTTATAATCATGTTTTTGTCTATTATTTTAACATGTTATTGTCTTGTTATGGAAAGATCAGCCCCATGAAAAATTCTAAATCTTAACATATCAGTTATACCCAGTTTTGCGAAACTGATGGTCTTGGAAAATAATGTACTGAAGGAAAGTCTCATTGATCGGTGAACAATTTCTCTATCTACCATGAAATTGTTAATAAACAATTGTATTTATTCTGTTAAATAAAATTAATCGCACATAGCAATAAAAGTTAGAATTATTTTTTTCTCTGTATGTTTTTATGATTTTGAGACCAAGTCTTGCTTTCTCTATTTAGTACATGCTGTTTAACAATCCTTCTCTTGGGGGGTGCAAACCTGACATCATCAGGGGCTACAACAATTGCACTTCAACTAAGTCTCTTAAAGTTTCAGAAAAAAAATATTTCTGATGAGTATGTCCCTATCACAGTCAAGCTAATGAATATTTTTTGAGCAAACATCAGTTTTAGATATAATATATAAAACTTGTAGACATTATAATACTTGTAAACATTACAAAAAAGAGATGGTGACATATCAAAGTCAAATGTAATGTTTATTATATGACAAAGTTAAGGGAAAGTCAGTTTTTTAACCCTAAAATTGACAAAGTGATATCTGCCTAGTGAGAAGATGGCTGTAAATGTTGTTGATAGCACAGACACGTCTTTGCTGTGTGGGAAGCAGTAAGATTTGACTTAAGGAAAAAGTTTTAATTAGGTATGTTTGGTGTTTTATTTGACGAAACCACTAAAACCCCATATGGGCAGATAGAATTGTTTTTTCCTTCTCTGTCACTCTGAGCTTCTCAAGTCATAATAGTGTCTTCAATTCTGTTAGTAGAAGCAATAATTAGACATTATGAGTTATTAAAAATAAAAAAGAAGATGGCAATTGGTTGTTAGAGTGACAGTTTGTGGGGAATCTGAGAATAGTTGGGTAGGAGAAATGGAAATGACAAATTAGCAACCTAATTTACTTTAAAAATCTGTATCACAGGTAAAATAAAAAAAATCATGTTTCCAGGGTCTATGATACACAGAATTTTAGTTTTTTCCTGATCTGATACATTTGACAAGGATAAAATCATCACAGAGAAAGATGTATCACGATCTCTATTAAATTCTTAATTGCATTGCTTAACTACTGTGAGTAAGCAAAATGCATATGTAAAGGAATTTATTTCTGAAAAAATGATATTTAATGAAGTGAAACTAACACTGGCAAGTTATCATTAGATAGAAAACAAAATATGAAGTGTTTATAGAAAATTTCAATCTGTATAGTTTTGCAAAAACAGTAATGAATTACAACATCAAAATAAGTTTTATGCCTCATATGCAGAAAAACATAACTGGGTGGATATATGGGCAAAGATCCTGAGTATATATTTCTCACAAAGATGCTAAATTGCCCAAAAGATAACATAAATGTTTGCTGTAACAATATTTGTAGTTCTAACTATATAGAAAAAAAAACAAAGAACACATTAATAAATGATAAATGTCTCGTGAACACAATGAAATATAACTCAGTTGTAATAAAAGAAGACATTCTGTATTAGTACATGGGGAGAGGAAAGACCAGGAGAATTATGTAGCTATAGATGATCTAGAAATAGATGTAAGATAGACAAATACAAGGTTCCGTGACCAAGGCTGGGAAAAGCACTATTTTATGTGCATAAACACAAATTTGGAAGGTAGTTTGATTATGTTCATAAAGCAAAAACACGGTAGTTGTTTCTTCTCTGTCCTTTCAGGCATAGACTTTTGACCAGACTTACTCTAACAGACATGTCATCTCCTGTGTAGAGTTCCACCAATCTGTAATGGTGGCTATCCTAAGTCAGTCATGCTTCTCTTTCCAGCGTTCTTATCTCTCCTGTATTGTGACTCCTTGCAGAAACCACAGCTGTATGAAAATGTTGATGGGTTTTCTCCCCAGATGCTCACACAGCACCTTCTATCATTAGCAAAGCTAGCCAGATGGTACCATATTATATATATATATATATTTATATTTATATTTATATTTATAATCAATTATATATTGATAATATTGATAAGAATATATAAATGTACATTATATAGAGACATACATATTATTATCTTATGGCTTAATCTCTAGAGTATTTATTATCTTCTCATAAATTTGCATTCCAAATTTGAACATATATATATGTATATATACATATATATCAATTGACACTCTCTTAAACAATGTAGTTTTCCTAATCATTCAGATACTAAATTATTTGATTACTACTGAATATATAGGTAGTTCTTGCTCTTGTCACTTGGCATAGTTTTTCTTATTTGTTTCCCAGAAAATAATACATGTTCCTTATGTTTTTTTTGTTTTTTTTTTAATTTATGAGATACCAATATTGTTAATAGATCACCATAAAAAACATTTCATTATAATGAAAAACAGATTTCGTAAACAATAAATATTGTCCTACTAATCTGTATTCCCTTACAAATATGTCTGCCTTATGTCTGTCTTCTTCATTGGAGATTTTTTTATTTCAGAATTTCATTTTTCAACTTTATAGTTTCATTGATTAAGAATTGGTTGCATGTTATACTGTTTGTTAGAAGGATTTGTTTTTCTTCTGAAATGCTCTGAGATTTGAAAGGGTGTGGAGTTCGACAAGGTGAACAAAAGAACCAAAAAATCTGGGCCCAGGGAACTTTTCTGAGACTAATACACCAACCCAAGACCATGCATGGCAATAACCTAGAACCCCTGCACTGATATAGCCCAATATGCTCAGTTTCCATGTGGTTTCTTGAGTAATGGTAGGGACTGTTTTTGACATGAACTCAGTGGCTAGCTCTTTGACTGCCTCCCCTGGATGGGGAGCAGCCTTGCCAGGCCATAGAATAGGACAATGCAGCCAGTTCTGATGAGACCTGATAAACTAGGGTCAGATGGAAGGGGAGAAGAATGTCTCCTATCCAAGAACTTGGAGAGGGGCATAGGAGGACATGAGGGAGGGTAGGATTGAGAGGGAATGAAGGAGGGGACTACAGCTGGGATACAAAGTGAATAAACTCTACTTAATATAAAAAAATAAATGCAAAGGCAGAAACAAATCAAACAAAACCCCAAATATTCGTTTTTCTCAAGTTCTAGATGCTAAATGTCAGTTTTAAAAGGAGTGGGAGGGCTAGAAATTGTTAAAAATATGTCTTTCCTTGACCCTTGTAGGTTGTAGTCTGTGATGATAACCCTAGCATTCTTTGTTTTATAGTGGTGTCACTGCATATAATATCTCCTCAAACAACTGTGTGATTGCTTTATCTTTCACTATGTTCACATGCCTGTACGTATTTGATGTTCTTGAGCCAGAGTAGTAGCAGGTGGGATACACCTATTTGGCTTGTCTATCTATTACCTGTTGATCTCTGTACTGTGCCTATCTGACTATCTATGTATCTATGTATCTATCTAAGTATCTATCTATGTATCTATCTAAGTATCTATCTAAGTATCTATCTATGTATCTATCTATCTATGTATCTATCTATCTATGTATCTATCTATCTATCTATCTATCTATCTATCATTTATTTTAGTGATGTGCTTCATATACTGTAAATAAGACTCCTTTGTTGAGAGGTAGTGGTTACATTTGTCTGTGGGTGTAAAGGTAAGATTTGCAGTGTAAAAAGGGATTGCGCTGGTTAGCAAAGTAGACACAGTAGCTTGTTTTGTAAGACCCGTGGCTGTACTAGCTTCAGAAATATTTCTAGTATTAGTCATGATTTCTCTCCCGTTGAGTGAATATTCAGAACAATTAGAAAGTGTTGGTTGCCAATGACATGTGAGTGGCATTTATGTATCTATGCTGCGAATAGCTGAAGTTCACAGGTGTTGCAGCTGGGTAGAATTACTGAATAACCTCCTCTCCTTGGTAGCATCCTTAGTATTTTCTGGACCACAGACTTTATAACCATGGAGTTTATAATCTCAGATTTTATAACCGTGGAGTTTCTGGAACTATGTATTTTTATAGTATTTTCTGGAACCATGTACTCAGGACTTCAGGAATAAGGATTTCAGGTCAGATCCAACTCAAACACTTTGTCTATAATTTCTGGTAAATCTAAAATAATGTGATTCCTTGAGATTTTATCAGACTGTAGCTTCTAATGTTATTTGATCACAGAGAGTTTCAAGTCAAAGTTTTATAAATAACATTTATCTCTTTTCTAGCAAGAACAACACAAAATTCACGAAGAGCCAGAGCTGAAGAAAGCCAAACTTAATTTATTTTGATTATAGAATTCTAGCTTATGAAGCATATGGCAGATTTTGAAACGTAAAGTAAATATTCCCTTGGAATTTCCTCGTTTATTGAAATATCTACTGGAAGCAGAATTGAAAAAAGAAGATAAAAAGAAATAAATCTCATCATATTTTTGAAGATAAGAAAATTTGGGGGAAGGAGCTACCCCCTTTCTGTGTGCTTGTAATACAGTACTCATTACTGAGAAACATATTCAAAATGTAGCAGCAGAGTCTCTGAAGCCCAAGTCTACAATTTGAACTATAAATACTGGAATTATTTAAAAACCAAGTAGCTAATTAAAAGGAAAGCTGATCCAGAAGGGCACAACTTTGGCTCACAGTCCCACATTCATGCCCTAGCTTTTCTAAAGCGCTCCTTGAAAATATTAACAACTGTCTGCTTTAAATGTTATTTCCAAGCATTTCTATTTGAAATACTGTTTTGGCACTGAATCTATGGCATTAAGGGATTAAAATGAATAATGATTCCAGTATTATTTAAAAAAAACTAAAAAGTAATTTTGTGGTATTTAGGAGGAAGCATGAGATTAACAGGCCGCAGAAATAATGAGTTGCCTAATTTAGTGTGAGTTAATCTCTTGCTTTATAAAATCAAAATGCTAAAAACCTGCTTACACTATTGTTACAAAGAGCAGCCGACATGGTGTGTGTAATGTACTTGATATAATAATACAAGTACAATGGTTAGCTTTTTAACCTTTAAATTGAAAAGAAATTTACGCATGCCAGTACGCAAATTCAACAGTTAAAGTATCCATTCCATACATAACTGATTTATGTGTATGGCCAATTATAAAAGTAAAACATCAAAATTTTTTACTTAATTAAATTACATATATACATATACATTACATTATTATATATACATATACACATATATAATACATATATATGTGTGTGTGTATATATATATATATATATATATATATATATATATATATATAATTTCTCCCAATGTTTTAAGAATTGTGCCATGATTTTCATGTTATTTATATCCAGATATTTCACTTTCACGGTAGACAATGTTTTATATTTTCTTTTGTCTATGAATAAAATTATTTTGGTAGTTTTAAATATGACTTTGAAACTCAAACTATACATGTATGTACATTTTACACATGCTTAAAGTACCTCAATGTATCATTAATATAAAAGTTCAAAGAGAATTATTTGACAGTAAAATCATGGACTTAAAGAGTGAGCTAAGAAAGTCACAGATCCCAGATTCCACAGAAAACAATGCTGGGTGAAAGAAAGCTGTGTTGGCAGTTGGGCAATTTTCTTCCAGTGAGAAGTTTTTCTGGGGATTTTGCTATTGGAAAAGTGCCCGGGTCACTCCTGGCAGATGCCCCGTGACTGGGGCAGCAGCTGGTTCATATGCTTATATGTTGATTACCCTCCAGATGGAATGAAATGATGAAGTAATTATGAATTATTACAGAAAATTAGGTTTTAAAATTTGACAACATGAAGAAAACAAACTCAAAATCATGGTATTTCTTAATTGAAACGATTAAGGGTTTATCTTTCATTTAATATCGATAATGAATGCACTTTTAAAATGAACACTTAAATCCTGTCACATCGCTTTTAATGTTTTTTCAGTGTTACAGATTTAATTGAACAACTTGTCAGTTCTTTAAAAGCGATGACAGATGTCTGTCCAAATTACTCCCATCTTTGAAAGTTTTGAGACCCTCTGTATGTTTGACTAGATATGAATTTTTATTTCCTCAAAAATGTCTTTAGGGATAATGATTCTGTCCCATACTCTCTCAGTCTATGACTGCTTTCTGGGTAGATTATCACACACCTGCATGGTATTTTCTCCACAAAACAGTTATGTTACCATGACATAGAAGCAGGAACACTTCAAATTCATATTAGTCTTGTAAATTTTGAGAACTTTATCATTATTGTTACTAATTCACTCACAGGCACAGTGTTGCTCTAAAGCTGAGGACCAACCTATATGCATAAACTGTCAAAGCTTGGGAAACAAAAGCCAATGTAAATACTTCTAGGAACTGCCTTATTTTGGAAACATTCACACCTGATACAAATAGGTTGCCATTACAGAACAAAACATGACAAAGAGCTCAGCAATGTGCTGAAGTCAGGTTTCGTGGTGTGCTGAAATGACTTCCATGACCCAAAGGCACAGGAACTGCACAGGGCATAGGACTGAAGTACAACAGAGAGGAAAACACTCAGGCATGTCTTTAGGCTTATCTGAATGTATCACAGATCATTCAAATATTACCTAATCCTCGTAAAATGTCACATAACCTATATTCAAAAGATATGAAAGGTCAGTTCTCCTGTTTTGTAAAGATGTGATTAAAAAAAAAAGCATTGATTATTTGTAGAAGACTATGTCAACTAAAATAAGCATGAAAGACAGACAAAATCATTCTCTTTGAGAAATTGTATGGTAATTGAGACACAGAATAATACGGCCAGTACTAATGCTAAAATAAACTGTTTAAAATTATATATTTTCTCATATCAAGCCATTTTTCTGACACAGTAACAAATGTTTTGATAAAAAAATCAATGTGAGTAGAAGAAAGATATATTTCAGTTGATGGTATTGGTGTTTTCAGTCTATGAGTAAAAAATATAGTTATTTAAGGGCACAGGCCTTAAAGTTGAAATATGGCTACCAAAATAGAAATAAATGGAAGAAGAGGTACCAGAGTCACAGAAAAATTTTTTTAATTAAATTTTTATTTTTTATATTAATAACAATTTATTCACTTTGTATCCCAGCTGTAGCCCCTTCCCTCATTCCCTCTCAATCCTACCCTCCCTCATCTCCTCCTATGCCCCTCTCCAAGTCTACTGATAGGGGAGGTCCTCCTCCCCTTCCATCTGACCCTACTTTATCAGGCCTCATCAGGACTGGCTGCAATGTCCTCCTCTGTGGCCGAGCAAGGCTTCTCCTCCGTTGGAGGTGGGGAGGTTGGTTTGTCAAAGAGCCAGCCACTGAGGGCATGTCAGAGAAAATCCTTGTTCTCCTTACTAGGGAACCCACCTGGATACTGAGCTGCCATGGGCTACATCTGTACAGGGGTTCTAGGTTATCTCTATGCATGGTCCTTGGTTGGAGTATCAGTCTCAGAAAAGACCTTGGGACCAGGTTTTTTGGTTTTGTTGCTCTTCTTGTAGAGCTCCTGTCCTAGAACAATTTTCTAGGACATTGTTTCAAAATTAGCAAAGACTCCACCTTCCACCTGGAGCCAAGTTTGTGGTTAATGATTTACATATGACTCTTCAGGGGAAATATTTGATATCCAAACCATGGTTTGCATATATATACTTAGTTATATTTCATAGCATGCACATATTCATAATCATTTGAAGCACAGATGTATGAAGATATTTTCTCATAGTCTAACTATATAATTAATTGGTCAACAATATGAGAATGTCCTAATCCTAATCCTAATGTCCTAATTTGGTCCCAGAAGATTTGTGCTTCATTTAAAGTTATTTTGCTTAAATTATATAACAATATTAGATTATGAATAAAGTTAATATATTAATACAAAGTATATAAATATGCAAATTATAAATTATATAAATATAATTAAACTATGTAAAAATATTAGTGTTTATGTTATAACAAAGAAAGAACAGGTTATTATAAAATAAAGAAGAACATTAAATATCCAGTATTATATTATATGTCATGAATAAATATAATTAGTATCTGGCCCTTTAATTTTTATAGCCATCTCACAAAAATACTATATTTTCTCCAGCAAGACAAAGAGTGCTTATTTAAATTATAACAGACTTCTTTTTGTTTAGAAATAGTTTTAATCTTTTTTTTTGTTTGTTTGTTTGCAGAGTCACCTCATTTCTTGAAGTTGGGAGGACTGAAGAACACAGCGCTGGGGCATGGGGCTTTCAGTGGAAGCTGATCTGTCAGAGCAGACCAACTTTTTTTGTTTTGTTTTCTTTTGTTTTTCCCCAGATAATTCCAAAGTAAAACTAAAAGGTTCCAGAGCCTTTCTTTGGTGTGTTTTTTTTTAAATCATTTTTTTTATATTAATCACAAGTTATTTACTTTGTAGCCTAGCCATAGCCCCCTCCCTCATTCTGTGCCAATCCTACCCTCCCTCTCTCATCTCCTCCCTGCCCCTTCCCAAGTCCACTGCTAGGGGAGGACCTCCTCCCCTTCCATCTGACCCTGGTTTATCAAGTATCTTCAGGACTGGCTGCCAGAGCCTTTCAATAGAAGTTAATTCTTCAAACTCTGTTGAGTAGACACAAGTCACACACTTTGTGTTAAACAGTTTCTTCTGTCAGTTTCTTGATGACTTGCTTTTGTCCTCTTATCTTGTAAAGCTCTGGAGTTCATGGACTTGGGCAAAACAGACATCTTCATGGCTGTGACAGAGTTAGGCAAGTGGACCATTCATTTCAGCCAGATTCACTTGCCACCCACATCCTGTACAGCATTAATCCTGTACTTCTGGTCAAGCAGTTCTCTGAAATTGTAGATCAGACTCTGCTGGTGAGCTCCAACCATGATTTCTGAGATGCAGTCAATGATGTTCATGTAAATCAGCACCACATCTGCAGGTGGGGGAAAATCCGGTCATCCTGAGGAAGCCAAAGCCCTTTGTTGTAGCCCAGGTATTCAGTGTCTTTTACCACACTGAGTTTTCCCCTTCTCCCGCACTGTACACCAAACCTCACACTTCCCATTCAACTCCAGAAGGAAAGTTTTCTTGTAGGCATTCTCTCGATAGTCTGGAAAGAAGAGGAAGTGATCTTCATTCCATGTGGATCTCCTTTCTTCTGGATCCAGTTAATTCTGGCACAGACACATCAACATAGACAGCTGTATGGAGTGGCATGTACTTTTGGGTAGTAAGCTGCTCTATTTTCTTGTAGGGTTAGAAACAAACTATCACTTGATGGAGCCAAGTGTGAGGTAAGTAGATCAACAGAGAACTCACTCTTGGAAGGTCCTGCCGCGGAGGTGCTATAATATCAGCACATAACAAAGCAAGGACTGGGAATCAGGAAACTGAGGACATCAAGGAGAGAAGAGAACCTGTCTCAACAACACCAACAATACTTTTATAAACTATTTTCATTCTAAATGAATTAGATCTATATTACTGTAAAAAAATTGTCACACAAGGTCATACAGTGACATTTGCTTTGAAATCTTTTCCTCTTTCCCCTGTGAACATAAACAAGTCTATTTGTGAGAAATGTTGGAGTGATTAAGATACCTCTTGTAAAATTTCACAAAAGACAGAATTTATAGGTAATAATGTCTAACACTGAGAGTTTATTGAATAAAATGCCATTGAAGAATTTAGTGAACATTTAATTTTCTCTTTAAATAAGTGTTGATATAGTGTTAGAGTTATTTATTAAAATTCTCATTTGTCACATACATTAGTATTAATTACTTTCTACATTTAAGATTTTGTATATTTATGTATTTTTAATTAATAGATAATTATGTCACTCCCTTTCTTCTCCTTACAATTCCTCTCATGTCCCTAATCAATAGTGTTTTACTTTATCTATTAATTACATATAATTGCATATGAGTATTTATGTACAAATATATAAATACAATGTGCTGAGTCCATATTTATTGTTTATATTCACATGGCTTTAGGACAGACTACTTTATATTAGAAAATCAAGCAGGGAGTTCATCCTTGGGAGATGGTAATTCTCCCTTTCTCAAAAATCATAATTCTCATCTTGCTCAGTAGTCCTAAAGTCCAATTGGACAGCTGTTGTTTACCATCATGATGTGACTGTCATTTATTGGACTTTTATGGATATCTTGCCACACTGGGTCATCATGATTTATAGGTTTTGTATAGGCTTCTCAATAATACTACTAATTGCATCTCTTCGTTGTCAACTTGCTTAGTATTTGCAAGTATCATGGAATCTAGACCACAGAGAAAGAAGGCTATGTGGTTAGAACCAGCTTAAATCACGTTGGATTTGTATACTAAATGTTCAATGTGACCAACAATAGGAGCTTCCCTTCCAACCTCCGAGATACAGCCATGGGACACAGAAACAGTTTATACTGTTGTTTTTTTTTTTTTCTTTTTTTTTAAATTTATTTAACTTTTATTAAATGCACTTTATTCCTTTTGTATCC
>REGO01001186.1:27333-54379 GCA_010120015.1 Rhombomys opimus
GACCTCCAGTTGGACCAGCACCATTTGTTGAAGATGCTATCTTTTTTCCATTGTATGGTTTTGGCATCTTTGTCAAAGATCAGGTGTCCATAAGTGTGTGGGTTTATTTCTGGGTCCTCTGTTCGGTTCCATTGATCCACCATTCTGTTTCTATGCCAGTACCATGCAGTTTTTAAAACTGTTGTCATTTGGACTACTATAAACCATAACAGGTAAAGTTATCTGTGTGAAAAATTGGGATGGAGAAGTGGGGTTTTTGCTTTGATACACCTGACTGTGTAGCTCTTAAATTTTTCCACTAAAATATATGTCAAGCGTATATGGGTGAGAATGAAATTTTAAGATGAAAATGCCTAGAATGATTTCATGTATATGGAGCCTGGCGTCCATGATCTACTTGAGCACCAGTGTAGTTATAGATGTAATCATAGCATAAAGCTGTAAACTTGTTTAAAACATTAAGGCATTGCTTTTTGTAACTTGGATTTAATACTCTATTGGGCAGGTCTAGAACATGAACTTCATGGGTGAAAAACTGTAACAATGTCAGTAATTTAGATATGCCAATTAGCAGAGGCTAACTGTTATTCTTGTGAAAGCATGAAAGATCAGAAGGCAGAGAACAATGTAAATAATGTAGACAACCCTCATGAGGTTTCAGAAGGGAATAAGGACTCTAGTAGAAACTGTGTTAGCTGTTACTGTGTTAGCCCTTACAGAACATTATGGTAAAGAATATGGCTAAATCTTTATGTCCCAAGAAAGTGAATGAAGCTGGACATATATTTTAGTAGAAAAAAATTTCATGAAAGGATATTGTTCAGCATGTGCCATGGTTACTTCTTAATTTTATTTTACAGAATGACAGAGAATAAGACACGGGAGGAGGAAATATGAAAGCTGTTTCATCTCTTATGGAAAGAAGGATGTTTTCAGTTGCAGAAAAAAATTGTACTGAGATAGTGGTTTCAATTATTAAAGAAACTCACACTATTACAAAGAGAGCTCTTATTCTGTA
This sequence comes from Rhombomys opimus, assembly GCA_010120015.1. Lineage (NCBI taxonomy): Eukaryota > Metazoa > Chordata > Mammalia > Rodentia > Muridae > Rhombomys > Rhombomys opimus. Next base: position 28,352 of record REGO01001186.1, read on the forward strand.
AGATACAGTAGGGAAGGTGTCTTCAAGAAAAGACACTGTTCATTGAATAAACTTCCAAAAAACAAAATTAATTTGGGAGGAGAGAGGATGAGAGAGAATGTCACTAAAAACAACAACAGAGGAAAGCATTTTCTCAGGATCAACCTGAAATTCACACAGAGGGCAAGGCAATTATAATTTGAAAGAGCGAAGCTCTCCCCAAGTAGCAGCATAGCTTAGTTTCATTTATGCTGCAGTGGATACACATAAACAAAAAATGTGTGACTTGTGATAGTCTGAAGCTTTTCACCAAGGCTCCAAAGAACCACTAAGGCCAGGTTCTGTATGGCACCATCAGATTCTCTGACAAGGCCATGAGGGACCATTGCATGAAGCTAAGGTGAAACCTAAGCTACAGCTCTGTTCCAGGAGGTTTGAGATTCAAAGACTATGGGACACACATTGAGAAAAGCTACAGGCATAGAATGTAACTGGTCCAAGAGAGAAAGCATGTGCTTCAGGCATCATAGCTATAGAAGCAGTGCCCTTTGAACCCAGATGATTCCATTACAATGCCCTAGATAGCAGGCATGGAGCTGTTGAATTTGATTTCTGGCCTTTGGTGTCTGCTAGGCTTGGTCTGAACTTTCTTTGCTATGGTACCATTACTACCTTCAAAAATGGAAACATTTGACCCTAGTTTATCAGGTCTCATCAGGACTGGCTTCTTTGTCTTTGTCTGAAGGGTCAGCTGGAAGGGTGTGAGGACATGGGCAGAGGCATGGAAGGAGAAGAGGGAGGGAGGGTGGAATTGGGAGGGGACAAGGATAGGAGCTACAACTGGGATACAAAGTGAATAAATCGTTATAAATAAAAAAATCAATTAAAAAAAGTCTTTCTTAAGTTGGTTTTGCCAGGTATTTTGCTACTTTAAAACATTAAATAACAAATATAAAATAAAAATATTTTAAAATTTGAAAATAAGGAGATAAAATTTTAAGTTCACATAAATATGAAAGCAGAATTATAGTACCAGAATAGAAACAAACCCATGACAACAAAATTATTGCTGACACTTGTTTAGATAATGATATCAAGCTTTCAGAGACTCAAGTGGAAAGAAAATAAAATAATATGACTTCTAAAAAAAAAAAAAAAAACAGCTTAACACATATATGGATTTCTCAGTAGTATAGTGATTTCTTCTTTTCTAATTTGTTTCTTCTTTATATGCCTGGTACTAAGTGATATAGAGGGAAATATTTTCTTTGGCATACTTAAAATAAAGAAAGTTTCAACTTTCCAGATTTTTTACCTCTTAGTATCTCAAAATAATCTGATTGTGTTTTGCCAAACTGAGATAGTTAAGTGCACAGCTGCAAAGAGTTTACAAGCTATCTGCTTTCTATTGCTCTGGCTTGAAGAAAAGTGAAATTAAGAGTTGATAACAAGTAGAAGGCCTTTGCATCTTCGAGGAATCTGCCATGAATATTAATGCTCACAACAAACAGTTGGGTAAAAAGTCGCTGGATTAGAGTAGATTGGTCAGAATGCAAAATTTAAAATGGTTTCATAAAAATACTTTAAAGTAGCAAGCAATGTCCAAGATTAAACTTTCTTGAGGTAGGGAATAAGGAACAGGACATAGTCAGTTTTTAAAAAATATTGTTCTTGTGTTGTAATTCTTATTTTCATTTGCTCTCAGTTCTGCTTTTAATTTATATTTGTTTTAGATTTCAGTTATAGAGAATTGAATCTGCAGTTTCTATATTTTATTACCACTTGGGCAAAGATTAGTAATTGCTTATTTATTATTCTTTCAGTTACAACTTGTTCTTTTTATTTAAAATATAGAAATTTAAAATATATAGAAATTTCATCTCAAATTTAAAATTGAGTACTAATTTTTTGATGTTAAGTTAATGTGCATGAGTAAGTCATTGTTTTATTTCCCTCTATAACTGATCATTCTTTTAAATGAAATAACAACTTTACATTGGTAACATTCAGTGTTTACTTTTACATGATTTAGTTGTTTCTAAGAACTAAAAAAAAGGCTGAAAAATTAATTAATAGTGTATACTGTGCTTCCTGAGAACCCTAATATGAGTCCCCACAGCCATGTCAAGGGGTGACAGTCACTCATAACCCCAGCACCAGGGGGGTGTGCAGCTTTTGGCTTTGGGGCCCTTGTACTCACATGCACACATCTACAAACACACACATGTACTTTAAAGTAATAAAAATAAACAAATCTTTAAAAAAATAAACACATACCCCTCTGGCCCCTGGAGTTGGCTCAGTGATTAATTATTGGCTGCATTCAGTAGGTAGTTACTTTTTGACACTGTGATAAAACACCAGTATTTTATTTGGGCTTCCAGTTCTAGAGTGATAAGAGTCACATTAGGAAAATAGACTATCTGCAAGGCACGGTGACAGGAGCCTCTGAGAGGTCACACCTGGAACCGGAAGCAGGAAGCAGAGAGGGAGCAAACTGTGGATGGCAGAGAATTTTGAACCACAAAGCTGGTGCCCAGCGGTACATTTCTTTCACCAAGGCCAAACCTCCTAAAGGATCCATCACACAAACAGCATCACCAACTGTTGACCAAGTATTCAAGTACCCAATAATATTGGGAACCTTATTCAAACTTCCATATAACATAAGCGTTAGAACCAGAATTCAGATCACCAAAAACCATGTGCAGACATGGTGATCTATTTGAAATTTCCCCTTGGAGAGCAGAGACAAGATCCAGAGCTAGCTGGCTAGTGGGAATAGTCATATCATTGAACTCTGGGTTTGATTAAAAGTTGTTTCTCAATGAGAAAAGTTGGAAATTTGATCAAGGATGAATCCTCACCTTAACCTTGGGCCTCCATATTTATGTGCTCCCATACACAAATGTCTCCACATCATATAAACACACACACACACACACACACACACACACACACACAAATAAAAAAAAAAACTAATTCAATGTTTTTGCATACTTCTTAAAGAAACTCTTCGGCTTAATTTCTATGATTACAATCTTTATCTACATTTAATTTTAGTATGGTTAGTAACTATTTTCCAAAAATCTGAATATAAAAGCATTAATCAAAATATAAAATAAATAGGTGCAAAGCTTAGATAATATCTAAGTCAAATTTCCACAAGCTAAGTAATTAAAATTTTCAGTGTTGCAGTATTTCTGCTACTTTAGTTTAGTTGAGAACTTTGTTTTAACACACAGATGTTGTTGGAAATTAAATGATTTCGGGCTGAATATGTTTCTTTATTAGCCCCGTAATTATTACAGTGGTATTGTTTAACCCACCATCACAATCAATATGATACATAACTTTATAGGTTTTATTATTGCCTTATTTATCTTGGTCTGGGAAGATATTTCACCCAAGCTCTCTCATCTCTTCTTTTCCCCATCGCTTGTAATCTGCCTTATCAACTCCTAGCAGGGCTACTTTCCATCTATGATCCCAAGATGCTTGCTTGTCGTTTTCATCTGGGCCTTTCCGCACCTTTCTTATAGTCCTTCCTCCTGGTCCACGTGTTCCCTTCTCTGTGCTAACCCATCATGGTGCCCTTTTCCTCTTTTCCTCTTGTCTTCCTGTTTGTCTGTCTCCTTCCTGTGAGTCTCCTGTCCCCAAAGCCTGGGAGACTTCTCCACACCTACTCCCTTTTGCCTTTCCCAGGTACTGGGCTTTTTATTAACCAATCAGGAATATTACCTTAGGCAGGTTTATATAACAAGGACAGGATAGTAATCAGACCTCGAGGAACAGTAATTAGCATCAAAATACAAGCATCAGACCATTCCCTGACAAGAAGGACTGAATATAAAAATATTTGGATCTTCTATCAATTTTATGAAAGTAGTTTGTAAATGTGATTTGGTTATATTATCATATGAGTTGGTCATCTACTAATGTGTTGGGCTCACTACATTTCTACCCTAGTAATCAAGTGCTCTGTAGAGATACCTATAATTGTTTAAGGTTACATGTTCTAATAGTTGGCATAAAGCATTTAAATGGGTCTTAATGTGTTTGATAGGCTGAACCCTTGAACCCAGCTGGTCCAGAATTTAGGATCTTCAAAGCCCACCACTAGTGACACATATTCTCTAACAAGACCACATACCCTAATTCTTCACAAACTATTCAACCAGCTGTGTACCAAGTATGCAAATATATAAGCCTATGGAGCCCATACTCATTCAAATTACTACACAGTTATTTTTATTATTACTTTTATTTTTAATTGTTTTTTCTGAGGCATGATCTCATCACATAGCCCAGGAAAGCCTGGAACTCACTTTGTAAACCAGGCTGGCCATGAATTCACAGAGATCTGCCTTCTTCTGCATTGTATAATATTTTGATTAAAGACATGTTTAGCCACACAACTATAAAAGTGCCATTTTTCAAGTTATATTTTTTTGGATATTCTGAGTGATTTTATTTTATTTGAAGTTAAACTTCTATGTCCTCTTATTTGTACTCTTTCCTATAGTCTTCTTTCACATTTTAGTGTCAAGCACCCTATAATCAAGATTGTAATTAATGAAATGTTAGAAATGGAAAAGTTCACATAATTACAAATCTCCAAGTCTATTCACATTATCTTAAGGCATTTTCTCATCCAAATATTTATGTGAAAGAATATTAGCTATTTCATTAAATGTAATTATCAGTGAACTCACCCTCTCTATATAAGTATATGTTGATTAGATATTTTATCAACTATCAAGTGTGATATGTTATTCTGAGTATATTCTCTAGCAAACATGAAAGTTATTAAATAAATTCATAATATTTGCATTTAATTTTTAATAACAATAGCATTCTTTTTACTTATGCCAATGGAAATATTAAATAAGTTCTCATCATCTTTCTATTGTCATAGAATTGTGTTCATTGTTACTCTCAAATGCTTTACTGGTAGCTCATGATTGACTGAATGTATTCTAAGTTCATGCCTTTAACTTTTTTTTTAATATGTCTTTTATCACCTCAGACTTTTCTGTTTGCTAGACTTCTCAAAGTTGACACTTTATAACCATATAAATTATCTTCCCTTTGCAAATTAATAATTCATGGCACAGAGAACTCAATCAGTGTACCAATGTTACAGAGCTGAACTAATCTTAGTCCTTTACCCTTTGTGTAAAAGTAACTTTTATTTGCCAGATGTAATTGTCATATGTATTTTCTCAGATGATGCAATGAGATGAGAATCATACCAAAGCTGTGAAAGTAATTGACTTGGGCTGAGCTCCAAGTGTTTCTTATTTCTTTTCTATCTATCCCTAGACCTAGGCCTGGAAGCTTCTAGTCTCCATACAATCTACTCTTCCAACCTCAGTCTGCTAACTTAGGCCTAGACTATTTCAACCTCTGCTAAATTAGCTTATTGCTGAATAAGCTCATCCTTTTTAGCTCTTTCTGAACTCGGCTAGGTGGTTCAACTCAGTTGTTCTGGCTCAAAAACTCCTCTCCACTCTGCCTGAATTAATCTGGATTCTGTCAGCTTCTAACTGAATTTCTCTGCCTGGGAAACTGCTTCTAAACTCCATGAACTAAACTTAAGCTGCACTGATGGCACAAACTGAACTGTACTCAACTGAGCTGTACAGAACTCAACTGAACTCAATTCCACTGCACTGACTTCCAACTGACTAACTGAACTCACCCGAACTCTTTGAAGTCCTTTCTCTACTGCACTATTTATCTTCTGTACTTAACTCTCTACTGTACTCTACTCTCCTGTATCACCTACTCTCTTCCTACTGTACTCTGTTTTCCTATTTCTATTCTACTGCTGCTCTTAAGGAGCTCCTCTTTCTTGTCTGTTTTTGTAAGAGCTGGGCATAGCCTGTCTCTGACTCATTCTGTCTAATCATCACTGTGTCTATCCTTAAATTAGACTTCACTTTCAAACATGGTTGTTTCTTTTACAAACTAACCTCATCAACCTTGTTTAGGATTAAAGGTGTGTACTAAGGGCGTGTCTGTATTCCATTTTTCGGGATTAAAGGTAGGCTGGATTAGAATTCCTCTATACTTTGTAAATTTGACTGTGCACTACTCTGTTTTGTAGTTGGGCTAAGTAGAATAAAGGAAAACATATACAACCATGTTATACATAGTTATTTGAATACATGGATGGTTATTTGAATCGATGTTAATCAAAATTTCACATTACAATTTCATTCTGCTTTAGGATCCATAATTTTTCGGGTTAACTCTAGTAGTGTGAACATTTTTTTTTTTCACACTCAGAAATGGAAGTAAACTTTAGAAAATATAGTGTAAATAGATATTGTAATGGAAGGTTTGGTTGTGTTGTGTGAAAATGCTTTTGTTATTTTTCCAAGTGTGTGATGTGGAAATGGCTTTGTCCACAGCTGATTGCAACTTGTGAGAGGCATGCGATCTTTATCATAGGAAACTGCCTTGTGCATGGGGCATGATTTTTATCAACTAAAAAACATCCTGGTGTGCTCTCCTGAGAAGGTATAAATAGGAACACACAGACAAAGAATGCTTCCTTTTGCATTACATCGTTTTGATTTGCTTCACTTTGAAATGGTATTAAAGAGAAATGTTTCAGAGAATGCTTTGAACTTGCTGTGGCTGTTTCTGCTGCTCTTGGCTGTGTAGCTCCTGCTGCTGGTTCTGCCCCTGAAGCAGAAGCTGTTGCTGTTTTTTGCTGTTTTGCTGTTTATTGTTGGTTTCTGTTTGCTGATGCTGTTGTTGTTTGCTATTTAACTGGACTGCTGGTATCCTGAAAATGAAGAGTGGAATCACCTCAAGGAACTTCATCTAAAAAAATCCACATTTCTTGTCCCTATTAACATTCTTTCTATCCTGCCTAGGGTAGGTAGGATGGAAGGAAGGTAGGGGCGTTTAGGAATCCAATGATCCCAACCAACAAGAAGTAGCTAAAGAGAACTATGCTCCCTCTCCTCACTAGTCTTCTTTCTTTCTTACAAGGTGGGTTGGACTGTTGGAAAGTATTGGTGTGGAGAATGGAGAAAGAGACATAAGGAACCCAAAATAAAGCAGGTTTAAAAATGCCAAAGCTTACATAGCTTAATTCCAAACAACAGAGAAGAGTTGTATATGTTTTTGTATATGTTGTATATGTTTTTGTGATCATAACTGAGCATCAATTTTTGCATATGATAATAATGCTGATAGGTAATAGACCAAATGTACTCTCCAGTTTCCTAGCATTCATTGTTAACACCACTCATACAGACAGATTGGGAATCTTTTAAATTTATTTTCTCTCTCTCTCTCTCTCTCTCTCTCTCTCTCTCTCTCTCTTATCTCATGCAATTGTCAACTTTATTCAAAGCCCCAGAAAATTAATACTCTGTGAAAGATGATATACATACACTCACAAATCCCACAAACATACTTCAAAACGAGCTATAAGAAAAGTTGATACTTACTGATGAATAGGATACATTCTGTAGTTAATCCTTCATGATTTCATTCATATTTAAAATTTTTGTGGAGATCTGCAGATGAATATTCAACTAAAAATATCACATAGGGATCATGTAAGATAGCAAATGCTGATCCTATATTTTAAAAATTGTCTCTTAACAAGTTAATCTCTTTTCTGTTAGGGAAGCACTTTCTTTTAACATGTATTTTCTATGCTTCATTTTCTCCTTCATGCATTTTTCAACAAGAGTGACCCAGATATGGTAATTTCATCATCATTGAAATATACTAGTAGAAAGTTATGGTTGAAAAAACATGCAACATACACTTTCTGTATTTCTGGGAAGTTTTTATAATTATCACTTTGAGAGGATTATTAATCCATCTACTTTGTAATTTGTTATGACTAATAATAAATCATATCTTTCTGTTTGTGTTTGTGCATGATTTATTGATGTGAGGAAAATAAATATTATATTTCAAATCTTTAAATTATTTAAAACATTTTTCCAGCATAGAAATAAAGAAAATAAAAACTTGAGCAGCTTCTATAATTTCAAACAGAACTAAAAATGGCTTTAAAATTCTTAGAGGAAGTTTTAAGAAAATTTTCAGTCAAGAAACTGATTTTAGCACTCTTTAGTACAGCAACATATGGTGACTCTTTTGCCAAGTTACTTTTTCCAAATGTTACAAGGCCTTTTATAAATGCTCACAGTTTTTTTGTGTGTGTTTATAACTCATAGATAATTCCAAGAAAGAAAAGGGGGTGTATTTTATAGCTGCACACTCACACTGAAGAAAGAAGACATCAACGTATAGAATTCCTCATATTTGTTAAGGAGATGTTTTGTTAACAGTACCACATATTTTTTGGAATATCAGAATTGTTTGGTCTATTGATACTATTGCTTAGAAAACAACAACCTCTCATAAGCATGGCCTATATAAGATAGCCAATATCGTGTTTATTGCAATATCATGTACCAGGTATTATTCTCAAGCTACAATACATCAACACATCAATAGTCATAGAAATGCAGTGTCTGATCTGCTAAATTTCGCTGTGTTCAAGATAAACACTTTATTAGTTCAAACTTACATAAGCCCATGTAATGTTTTAGTTAGGAAAAAGCTTTAAATGCCAGTTGAAATTCTTATCCAATTGTGATATTTGAACAAGTTCAGAAGTTCAGTAAAGGCTTTTGCAGAAGTAACAGCTGAATTCAGTTCTGAATCCAAGTAAGAGCTGAAGAGACACCATTGAAAACAGGGGCTAACATGAACTTGGGTGTCGGTGTACGGTGGTGGTGGTGAGAAATAAAGCTGCCTTAGAACTTCAAGTGTTTCCCATCTCCCTACCAATCATCAGAGCCCTGTTTTCCCATGATTATCCAGCATCGATGAGCTTCTGTCAAATTTGTGGATGATATCAAATATGAAGAAAACATATCTGTTGACAAGTCTATTATAACATCAGAAAAATTATATTTATGAAATTTTTTCTTTAAAATTATTTTTTATTGAAAATAGATTCTTCTCTCATCAAATGCATCCCAGCTACAATGTTACCCTGTCCATTTCTCCTAGCACCTCCCCACCTTCTCTGTCTCCTACATCTACCACTCTCCATTTCTTCTTCAGAAAAGAGCAGGCTTCCAGAACACAAGAGCCAAAGAGGACAAACAAGAGACAATAAAGCAAGACAAAAGCCCTCATATTGACGCTGGACAGAGGAACCCAATAAAGAGGAAAAGAGTCCCAAGAGCTGCAAAAGAGCCAGAGATACACCCCGGTTCACAGTGAGAAGTCCCACAAAAACACCAAGCTAAAAGCCGTGGCATGTGCACAGAGGACCTAACCCAGACCCATACAGGCCCTGTGCTTGCTGCTTCAGTCTCTGTGAGCTCATGTTGGTCTTGATTAGTTGGCTATCATGTTTTCCTGTTATTCTCGATGCCGTTTGACTCCTACTCCTACACATATCTCCAACTTCCACAGGGTTCCCTCATCTCTGTTGGGAGGAGGAACGTAATAAGAACCTCAAATTTAGTCTCTGCATAATGTCCAGCTGTGGGTCTCTGACCTGCTCCTATCTGTTACCAGAGGAAGCCTCTCTAATGACATCTGTACAAAGCACAGGTCTAAATATAGTAGAATATTATTAGAAAACATTTTATTAGCCAAAAGGCCAAGAAGCGATAGAAAACATTTGGTTCTACCCTAAGAAGTTGGGCTATGCGGTCTCTGGTTCCTCACCATCTGGGCATTGTAGAGCATCGGCTGCCTCTTGTAGCTTGGGCCTCAAGTTAAACCGAAAATTGGTTGCCTCTCCCACAAGTTCTGAGCTGCCATTACCCCATCACGTTTTGCAGGCCGGACAGGTTGTAGGTAGATGTTTTTGTGACTTAGATGGTGTCCAGACTTTCTGCAGCCTGCAGAGGCAGAGTACCTTCTTACACCAAAGAAAAGAGAATGTATGGGTAAAGTCTGGATGTTGGCATGTGAAAGAATGCTTGAGCTTATTCAGTGGAACAGAAGACAAGTTTCTCAATAGCATACCTATACTGCAGGCACTAAAGTGAACAAGTCTTGATGTATTTGTTCCATACTCCCTATAGGGCCATATGAGTGTACATGACCTATGTTGGCTGGGATGCCATGTTGATGTAGTCAGACTATGCCGCCATGGAGGACTATGATGATGTTTGTGGACCATGCTGAGACAGAGGGCCATGTTGATATCTGTGGTCTATAATGCCACCTATTCCCCACTCTTACTCCTTCTCCACCCCATCCTACAGAAACCTAATAGCCTAGACAGGAAGCCATCAAAAATCTTCTTAAAATTCTGATTAGGATCTTGATCCATATTTTTCCACAACTGATGGCTATGGCAGGGGTGCAGGTGGGAAAGGACTCAGTTTTCTTTAAGGAGCTAGCCCCTGAGAGTTTTAACCATGCTCCAGTGAGTATATAGAGCAACATAAATTGGGCTTCTTCTTCCTCCTTCTCTTTCTACTCCTCCTTTTTTTCTTCTTCTTGTTTGGAGGTCACAAGAATTGGAGGCACAAACCTGGGAGGACTGGGTAATGAGTGTAATAAGGGTGTATGATATGAAATGTCCAAATAATCAATAAAAACATGTTGGAGAAAATAATTAAATAGGACTTCATGAAACTAAAAACCTTCTATAAGGCAGAAGACACCATAAATCAGACAAAGAGGCAGCTTACAGAATGAGAAGTGACTTTTACCAACTCCAAATCTGATGGAGTTCTAAAATCCAAAATATAAAAAGAACTCAAGAAACTAAATCTAAAAAACAAAAGAACTGAACAAATAATCCAGCTAAAAATTGGGAAACAGATCTAAACAGAGAATTAATAGAGGAATCTCAAATGTCGGAGAATCGCATACATATGTTAATTAAAAATGTACATTTATAAATGTGAACACTGATATTCATTGTTTAAAATTATAATTATCGTAACCTTAGAAAAGCAGGTATGAACTATTTTATTATCTGAGCATGTTTTATTTTAGAAATCATATATATTATATTATTATTACTAAAGAAAGAAAAAGCGGTATGAGTATATAACAATGCAAAGTATGAATTTAACTTTCTTTAATTCGTAGAGATGGTTTTCTATCCAGTTTCTTTGTAAAGAACAGTTTTTTAAACTTAACCAGCAGATCACTTTACAGCTAACATTTCCCATGAATATAAGTGTAGTTGACATAAATTTTAGGCTAACTGAAGAATTATGATTCTTCTCCCTTCATTTCATACTAGCAGTTCACATGGCCAACAGTAGGGATGTCTTACACGTTAACTTCTTTGTGTACACTCCAAAGTGTATTGACCACTTTGATCAGTACCATGTGTACTGATGATAAACAGAATGTCACCTGAAATCCTATAATGGATGCATCAGGGAATATTCACGGATTAAAAGAATCGGTTGAGATTTGGAAAATGCTACATCTTACTCTCACAACACCTCTTTCTGTTTATACAACATCACGGCCGGAACTGGTGACTCGTGGTTATTTCATTCACCAACTGAGCATTATTACACTCACTCTTTCCTTCATATGTGGGGTGTGTGTGTTTTGATTCTTAGTAAATAATTAATATATCTGTAGACAAGTGCGAGGTCTGTTGATAAAGTGAGGGTATACTCCCAGAAAGATTTTTTGAGGCAGTAGCTCTCACTTCACATCAAACTTTTTCAACTCTACATACATTTTTCATAGTATAATGTAGAATTAAGGGTCTTTATCATTACTAAGCAGCAGCATGTGTTTGAACTACAAAACTGTGAGCTAAAAAAATTTGCTTTCTTATAAGGTTAATAGGCTTTGAGTATTTTGTTATATTATTACAAAAGAACTAAACCAACAAGTCGGATGTTATTTTCGTCTTTCACATTTTTACATGAATGGAAAGTTTTGTTTTTCTGTAAGTTTTAGATTTTTAACATATGATATACATGATAGTAATATGACACAAAATCTCATTTTATCCAAGTCTATTTAAACAATATAACGGTTATGTTACATGAATTTACAGATGCACAATAAAGACTATTTTCATCCTTGTGTTACATCTCAGAGATAAAAGAGGTAAATTATTATTTATCTTATTTTTTTAGAGAGGAAACACAGACTGTGGGATGAGTGAGTCTGAGTTCAATGATTTAGTTTACAAAGCTGAGAATCTCCTAAATTTTTTTTTCTTTTATTTCCAAACAAAGACATGCTACAGATAATTAGACTAGGTCATTCAGTAGTTGAGGGAGGTTGTTGTAAATTGCATCCTGTTGATTTCAGATATTTAACACAAATTCTAGAATGCCTTTACCCCAAGAAATATTGATTTCCCTGTAATAAGCCAGCATTTTACATAATGCATCAGTTAATATATTAAAGATAATTTCAGAGGCACCAAAATGTGTTGGTGTCACATTAAGGAATAAAAACACAGACTTCCTCTTAGATTAATTTGACCAAGAATAAGCCCAAATTTGAATTTTCTACTCCCTGTGTTTTCCATCTGGCCATAGGCAGTGAGACTGCCACATCTGTAGTCTGTCTATAATATTTATTTGTGCCTGCCTGATTGAAGTTGTCTTATGAATGACTTGTCCTATGTCTGTCTGCAAGGAAGATGTTGTTCTGTTAATTGAACAGCACAGAAAGTATGGCCTAGTAATTGGATATATGTGTGTGTGTGTGTGTGTGTGTGTGTATATATATATATATATATATATATATATATATATTACAGAAAAATTTAACAGAGTTTTACTGGGTCAAAAACCATTTCATAAACCTCAAATGACAAAAAAATATTAAACAATATTGCAAATATATGTTATCAAACTATTTCCACATCTTTCCAACATAAATGATGAATATTTGTTTTCAACCTATTATCTGCTCTTGGAAAATGATTACCACAAAACACATATAGGCACATAGATTACTCTGGGTCAGGGACATGAAAGAATACATTGCACAGGATTAAAACCATTCATTAGCTTTCTTTGTAAAAATAAATTTCATAGAAAATCAAAGTTATCACATTGTTCTTTCTATAATTATTTTTTATTAATTCTTTCAATTTATATCTAGGTCTCAGTCCCTTCCCTCCTCTCTTCCCAGTCTCACCTTTCTTTCCACATCCTCTTTCCCCTATACCTCAGAAAATGGGAGTCCCTCTACCCAGGCGCCCAGCTCACCTATAGTCACAAGAGGACTGAGTTTGTCTTCCTGTGTCCTGATAGGGAAGTCCCATCAGGTGGAAGTGATCAAAAGCAAGGTAATATAGTCCATGCCAGGTCTTTCACTCACTCCCCTAAGTAGTGGGTCCACATAAAGCCTAAGATGCCCATTGGGCTTAACTTCTTTATATTTTTTTTCTCTTGTTTTATTATCATTTATGGCAATTTATTCAATTTGTATCATGGCTGTGACCCTCTACCACTTCTCCTCCCAATCCCATCCTCTCTCCCTCTTCTCCTCCCATAATGCTCCACCAGTCCACTAATAGGGGAGGACCTCCTCTCCTTCTGTTTAACCTTAACCTATAAGGTCTCATCGGGACTGGTTGCATTGTCTTCTTAGGAAGCCTAACAAGGCTGCATCACTCAGGCAGAGGTGATCAGAGAGCCTGCCACTGAGTTCATGGCAGAAAAATTCCTTGCTCCCCTTAATTGGGAACCCACTTGGAGACTGAATCTATGGGCTACATCTGAGCCTGGGTTTTAGGTCCTCTCCATTCATTACTCTTGATTAGGCTATCATTCTCTTCAAGGCTCCAGGGCTCTGTAGGTTTCTGTTGTTCTCCTTTTGGAGCTCCTGCCCCCTCCAGGTCTTTCTATCTTCCTCTTTTTTCATAAGATTCTCTATAGTCTGCCCAAAGTTTGTCTGAGTCTTAGTATCTATCTCAACATCCTGTTAGGTAGTCTTAAAGAGGCTCTCTGTGGTAGGCTCCTGCCCTGTCCTCTGTCTTCTCCTGCTTTCAATGTCTATCACTTTTGACCTTCTGAATGAGGATTGAACATCTTCCATAGGGTCATCCTAGTTTAGCTTTTTTAGGAGTATAGGTTTTGGTATGTTTATCCTATATTATATTTCTAATATCCAGTTATAAGTGAGTATACACCATGTGTGTCTTTCTGCTTCTGGGATACTTCAGTCAGGATGATGTTTTCTAGTTCCCACTATTTGCCTGAGAATTTCATGATATCCTTGTTATTAATTGCAGAGCACTATTCCATTATGTAAATGTGCCACAATTTCTGTATCCATCCCACAGATGAGGAACATCTGGGTTGTTTCCAGATTCTGACTATTCTGACTATGTTAAAAACATGGTTGAGTAAATGTCCTTGTTGTATAGTTGAAAATATTTTAGGTATATGACTGGGAGTGGCATAGCTGAATCTTGAAGTAGCACTATTCCATTTTTTAAAATATTTTTTTAATTTTATTTTTTATATTAATTACAGTATATTCACTTTGTATCCCAGCTGGAGCCCCATCCCTCATTCCCTCCCAATCTCCCCCTCCACCCTCATCTCCTCCCATGCCCCTATCCAAGTCCACTGATAGGGGAGTTCCTCCTCCCTTTCCATCTGACCCTAGCCTATCAGGTCTCATCAGGACTGGCAGCATTTTATTCCTCTGTAGCCTGGTAAGGCTACACCCCCATTAGGGGGAGGTGATCAAAGAGCCAGCCACTGAGTTCATGATAGAGATAGTCCCTGTTCCTCTTAATAGGGAACCAATTGAACATTGAGCTATCATGGATTACATCTGTGCAGGAGTTCTAGGTTATCTCTATGAATGGTCCTTGGGTGGAGTATCAGTCTCAAAAGAGACCTCTGGACTCAGATTTCTTGGTTCTGTTGCTCTCCTTGTGGAGCTACTGTCCTCTCCATGTCTGTCTATCTCCCTCTTGATTCAGAAGATTCCTTGCACCCTTCCCAAAGTTTGGCTATGAATCTCAGCATCTGTTTTGATACCCTGCTGGGTAGAATATTTCAGAGGCCCTCTGTGGTAGGCTTCTGTCCTGTTCCCTGTTTTCTCCCTTTCCAGATATCCATTTGGTTTGCCTTTCAGAGTGAGGATTGATTATCATACTTAAGGTCCTCCTTTTTGCTTAGTTTCTTTAGGTGTACAGATTTTTGTGTATTTATCTTATATGTCTAAAATCCACTTATAAGTGATTATATACCATGTTTGTCTTTCAGCTTCTGGGATAACTCACTCAGGAGGATGTTTTCTAGATCCCACCATTTAGCTGCAAATTTATGATTTACTTGTTTTTAATTGCAGAGTATTATTACGTTGTGTAAATATACCACAATTTCTGTATCCATTCTTCAGTTGAGGGACATCTGGGTTGTTTCTAGGTTCTGGCTATTTTGAACAAAGCTGCTACGAAAATGGTTGAGCAAATGTCCTTGTTGTGGACTTGAGCATATTTTGGTTATATAGCAAGGAGTGCTAACCTGGATCTTGAGGAAGCACTATTCCTAATTGTCTGAGAAAATGCCAGATTGTTTTCCAAAGTGGTTGTACAAGTTTACATTCCCACCAGCAGTGGAGGCAGGTTTCCCTTTTTCCACATCCTCTCCAGCATGTGTTGTCACTTGAGTTTTTCTGTCTTAGCCATTCTGACTTTTTGAGTTGCAATTCCCTGATGAATAAGGAGGTTGAGACCATGTCTTTAAGTATTTCACTGCCATTAGATATCCCTCTATTGAAAATTCTCTGTTTAACTTTGAACCCATTTTTTAATTGGATTACCTTATTTGTTGTTTTTAACTTCTTTAGTTCATTATATATTCTGGATATTAGCCCTCTGTCAGATATAGGTTTGGTGAAGATCCTTTCCCAGTCTCTAGGCTGTTGTTTTGTTCTGAGGACAGTGTCCTTTGCTTTACAGTTGCTTTTCAGTTTCATGTGGTGCCACTTATTGATTTTTGCTGTTGTTATTCTGTTCAGGAAGTTGTCACCTGTGCCCATGAGTTCAAGGCTCTTCTTCACTTTTTCTTTTAACAGGTTTAGTGTGTCTGGTTTTATGTCGAGGTCTTTGATCCACTTGGACTTTAGTTTTATGCAGGGTGATAAATACGGATCTATTTTCATTTTCTGCATGTAGACATACATTTAGTTCAGTGCCATTTGTTGAAGATGCTGTCTTTTTTTTCCATTGTATTGTTTTGGCTTCTTTGTCAAAGAACAAGTATTGTAAATGTGTGGATTTATTTCTGCATCTTCTATTCGATTGCATTGATCCACCATTCTGTTTCTATGCTAGTACCACACAGTTTTATTACTGTTGCTCCATAGTACAGCTTGAGATCAGGGATGGAGCTACCTCCAGATGCTCTGTTGTTGTACTGGATTGTTTTGGTAAGTCTGGGTTTTTTGTTGTTGTTTTGTTTTCCCATATGAAGTTGAGCATTGTTCTTTCAATGTCTGTAAAAAAAAGTGTTGGTAATTTGAAGAGAATTGCTTTGAATGTATGTATGTATGTATATATATATTGGTAGATTAGCCATTTTCACTCTGTTAATACCTTGGCCCTGGGAGCCTTCCAGAGACCAATACTCCAACTAAGAGCCATCTATGGAGAGGCCCCAGATACCAGGAACCCCTTTGGCTGCTCAGTTTCCAAGTGGGTTCCCTAGGAAGGGGTGCATGTGCTATCCCTGGCAAGAACTCAGTGGCAGGTTTTTTGATCACCTCCCCATGGGGGTGGGGTGCAGCCTTGCCAGGCCTCAGAGGAAGATGGTAGAATTGGCTTGATAAGACCTAATAAGTTAGGGTCAGACAGAAGGGATGGAGTTCCTCCCCTATTAGGGGACTAGGGGAAAGTCATAGGGGGAGAAGTGGGAGGGTGGTTGGGGTTGGGAAGTGTTGAGGGAAGGGGATGCAGCAGGGATACAAAGTGAATAAATTATAATAAATACATATGTAAATAAAGTTAAATTAAAAAGAAAATGATTGGAAAATTTTTGTTAACATAAGTCATAAATGTAAATATTGTCTCAGATGTATACAAAATAAAGCCATGAATAAAAAATTATAGAGGCCATGGCTTTTGCCTGTGAAAATAAATAATAACTATGGAAAAATTAAGTAAACGTGTGTTTTTATATTACCTTTTTAGCATATATTATTTTTACAACTTTCTCATTTATACTTTCATGACTACAGTTGTCTAGCTTCTGTTATAAAGCTATAGCTGATCATACAGCAAGTTATTAAAATGCAAGTTGGCATGTTTGTAACAGGAATTGAGAAATACCTTGTAATTCTAGCATTTGGAATGTAGTGGCAGAGGTATTACAAGCTGAAGGCCAGCTTGGATTTTGCAACGACGTCTTGTCCTATAAATTCAAAACCAATGAACCAACCAAACAAACAAACAAAAGCCCAAAGATAGATTGGAATACTGAATGCAATGGCTTGTCTCTCCATAGGTATAAGTATATATGTAAGCAACATAACATCATGGCAACAAACATGATCATCTTTTGCTGGTAAAGTTTTGGTTGGTTGTTATTAAATTCCTTATTCTGTTTTAAACTAACAAAGCTATCTTCTTTGACATCGTGCTTGAGTTCTTCCAATATTTTGTTAGCCTTAGAATACAGTAATATTATTTGTATAATTTATTTGATATGAGGGATAATTTATATTTATATATTAGAAGCACATTCCTTTGTTGATTTATGACCACATTGAATAAAAATTAGTGCTATTTATACTGTATATTTTATTTAGTATTATTACAGTTTTTGATTACATTTATTTATTCTAAAACATAGTTAGAAAATCTGAAGGACTTTTCCTGGTTTCATTCTATTGCTTTGATAAAATACTCTGTCTGAACCAACTTGGGGAGGAAAAGGTTTATTTGGCTTATTCTTCCTGGCTACAATCTATCATTGTGGAAAAACCACAAGTGGCACCATGGAGGAGCCCTGCTTACTAGCACCCACTCCAGTTTGCTCAGGTAGTTTTCTTATACATTCCAGGCTCATCCTCCTAACAATGGTACAATACGCAGTAGGCTGGGCCATTCCACATCAATCATCAATCAGAATAAATTCTTCTAATCATCTAGGGTGTGTGAAGCTTACATATCTACGTTGACTCTCAATTGTGTATGGTTGAAAATAAAATCTATTTAGGACGACTTTAAATGAACAATACATAAAATCATCAGATAAATATGCAACCTCAATTTTAGATATGAGATAATGATCTTAAAGAAATTTTGTAAGTTAAAAAATTAAGGAAATATTAGTTAATATATGACAGATACACTTGATGTATAGTGCACAACTTCAAGCTAAAAGCTAAAATGGATACAAATTGTAGACATAAGAGGAGGCAGCCACTGGCCCTGCCATGAACAATCCACACCTATCTATGTGCTTGTTGAAAGCAGTGGTTCCTGGAGTGGAATTTTTCTTTTAACAGTTATAAATAAAAGCACAAATAAAAATCAATTCCCTGCTTTAGCAACATTTTCAAGATGTCCAATAGAAATTAAATTTGGTTTGTTTCCAATGCCACATCTCTCATTATACTGAAATCAGTATTATTTAATGTTCTATTATAAAATCCCTGTCTATCTTGGGAAGAATGATTTTTCTCCTTTCTAGGCATATTGTCTCATCCTTATAACATTTGGTATAAGAATTTCACTGAGTCTCCTAGGTTTAGATCATCTGTCACCTCCTATGTTGCATAGCCTGAGAATAACCATTTTTCATCTCCAATTATTCTTTCTCTCTTTCTGTTATTGTACACATCCCACTTTATAATTGCATATAAATCATTGGTTTCCTTATTTCTTTAGTGTTTTCTAAATATTACAAATAAATCTCCCATCAGTTTGTAGGCCCACTGCTTGACATATTTAGTCCCATGATTATAGTTTCTTAAATTATTTTCAAGAGTTTTCCCCGTGTACTCCACCAAAGTAAATTCTGTCTTTACGCTGAAGGAGTTGGAGATTATCCCGAATGTCTCTTCTAAATTTAGTGTAACATCATGGAAACAGTGAGCTGTCCTCTCTTCAAAAAGAACTGGGTAATAAGATTGCCTCTGAGAGCTAAATCACCACACAATAGATGTAATTAACCATCTGTTGGGAGTAACTGAAATTGTCTATAAATGTATTACTGGAAACTTTTGGGATTCCTAAATCTCCTATTGTAGTCACCTATAATCATCTCAGGAGGCAATCCTGAAAGGGGCAGAAGCTTAAGTAGAAAACCAACAGTCTCCAGGCATCTCTATGGTGCTGGTAGCAATGCGATGTTCAGCAAACAAGCAAACTAGAAACGATTAATCTTGACACAATAATTAGTATTTTTGCATACTAGAAAATTTATTAAGCCTGCTCCATCAAAGTGGTTACTATAATAATATATGATTTTCCCACTGTTTTTGTCCACAGTTGCTTTTCATTATGCTGTATTTTATACTGATATCTAATAGTAGATTGATTATAATGATATGAAAAAATGGTGTAAATCTCCGTTGTCAAATTCAGAAAAATATGTAATCTCCCTTTTCATTGCTTCATTAAAATGTAGAATCTGATAAAATAGTTTTTTTGAAAATGTTGCCTATTTTTTTTGTTTGTTTGAGAGGGATATGTGTGTGTATGAACACGGACATGCCAAGACACATTTGGTTGTTGGGGACAAATTGAAAGAGTCAGTTCTTTCCTTCTGCTGTATTAGGTCTAGGGATTGAATACAGGTCAGATTGTTAGGCTTGGCAGAAAGCATCTTTCTGTACTGATCCATCCTGCCAGCACCACAATGCAGCAGAAAAAATTGAATGACCAAATATTTGCTTTAAAAAATTGCATTGGGGTTGAGATATGGTTCAGTTGAAAGGTTGTTTGCATAGCACGTGCAAAACCCTGGATTTGATCCGGAGCACTGCGTAACCCAATCTTGATGGTACCCAACTGCTATTGTAATTACTGCTACCACAAATGCATCTCTTGCCTACAATGAAAATATAAATCTCCAAGATATTCATTAGCATATTTCATAGACTTGCCACATAAACCTTACCACAATCCTGGTAAACAAATGTCATGATTTGCACTTTGTAGAGTTCATTTTTGGCATTTAGAGAATACAGAGTTTTTTTTAATTTTTTATTATTTTTTCTTTCATGTACACGAGTACTCAGTATCTTTTCTGCATGTGACCTCACAGATTATTTGAAAAGTTTTAGGCAGTGTCTTCTGGTAGACGTTTTAAGCAACAAACCCAGAAATTTGTATGTTCAGGTACATGAGCTCAGTCAACTTCGAGATTTACTGGAGTTGTCTTCCTTTTGCAGAAATAGAGTACACTTGAGAGAAGAGGGGCACTTGCCTCATTTCTGTTAAGAACATTTTCAAACAGCTTAGAGTTTATCACATATTATACACCAGTGGAATATTTACACACAAACCATCTGAGAAATTAAAACCTCTTGTTGTCCAGGCAAAAGCAGCAACAAAGGAAAAAAATCCACTGAACAGAAAAAATCAGATTCTTTCAGCACCAACACCACCTATCTTTATTCAAAGCCAAAAGTCAAGGAAAGAACAAAAGAAAATGAGTAAGCCATATTTTCTCAAATTGCCTAATGTTTGCTACCCTGAGCTTTCAGTGCTGAAACACTGGACTAAGAGTTAAAAAAAAAAAAAAGAAACAACAAACGAGTAAGCCACTGTTTTATTAATAATTCTGTATTTTTTACTTGATTCAATAAGAAATGTTGAATTAACTAAGACTTGGACAAATTTCTTTTAATAAAACCATGGTGAGAAGGAGCTTATCAGAGCTCATTCTCATTTTTTTTCCAGTCATAGAAACTCAATTTTTTCACTCTAAATAATAAATATTTTATTTTCCTATAAAGTATCATTGAAAAATCATATTTTACTTATTACTGCAGATAGTATTATCTTTCTATTCTTTTTTTATCTTTCTATTCTTAAAAAAGGACTAATATTTTTATTAAGATATATAATTGAGACTATTAAATTTACAAAAAATATTGAAATAATTTAATTGTTAAAGACAAATTATTTACCAAATTCAATTTTTTTCTAAGAAAAATTTATGTTTATCTTAAATATATAATATATAGATAATATTTATATTAGTATGAAATATTTAAAATAATTATAGTTTTGTAGTTTTAGCTTTTATATGTTTGTTTTTTTTATTTTAGACATGATAATATTATGGGGTACTGTTTATGGTATTGCAATACTTGATCATAATATGTAATCATCAAATGAGGGTACTTGGCATAAAGATTATTAGTTGTCAAATTAACAAAGCCTAGAATCACCGAGGAAGATAGTATGAATAAGAGATGGTGTATGTTGAGTTGTTTGTGAGCATCGTCTGTGGAGGACTGTCTTTATTAGGTGATTTGATTTGCGCAGACCCAGTCTATTTGGGTGGCAGTAATCTCTCACCTGGGGTACCTGAACAACATAAGGGTAAAGATATAAAGGAAAACACACGTAAGCCACCAAGTGACATGCTCTTGACTGTGGATGTGTTATAATTAGCTGTTTCAACTTCCTGCCATATTGAGACCTCTGTGATAGACTATAATATTGATAAACTGCTCTCTCATTAAGCTTCTTGTTACCATGGTATTTTGTGACTGGGACAACTATCATTTCAAATATATACCATTTGTTTGTTTTGGAAAAATTCAATTTCCTCATTACCAGCTGCTTTGAAATATTAAATTCAACTGGTATAAACAATAATTATCCTAAAAAAATCGAAATTATTTTTTGTGGAAATGACAAAATGACACACACACACACACACACACACACACACACACACACACACCCCAAAAAGAAAGAACAACCACAACAAAAAAAGGACTAACTCTTGCTACTTTTGTACCTAAGAGTGAGCCTGCTTGACTTGTTCAAGGTGTTGATCTCCTGTTATAGTTTAAAAGAAGTCTAATATAGTCTAACTAATAAGTAGTCTAGTCTAACAATAAAAGTTAGTAAGGGCCATAGTCTTATATATTGAACAAATACGGTGTCGACAGGGAATGAGGAATATCTGCCTTAAGTTTTTGCAGGATTCTCTTAAAGAAGCAATTAATTTTCTAGTTCTGCTGTTTCTGATTGATGGTGCTCTTACATCTCCATCATCATAGGGCACACACGTACATTGGTCTAAGTCCAGGGCATGAAGAGGTCACAAAAGAAAAAAATAGGTAGCATGGTCCACTTAGACCAGCACCGTTTGTTGACAAAGCTATCTTTCTTCCATTGTATGTTTTTGTCTTTTTTTCCATTTTATGGTTTTGGCTTCTTTGTCAAAAATCAAGTGTCCATAGTTGTGTGGGTTTAAAAATCAAGTGTCTTTAGGTATGTGGGTTTATTTCTGGGTCTTCAATTCGATTCCATTGATTCACCTGTCTATTTCTACGCCAGTACTATTCAGTTTTATTACTGTTACTTTATATTACAACTTGAGGTCAGGGATATAGATTCCTCTAGAAGTACTTTTATTGTACAGGATAGTTCTTATGTTTTTTGTTTGTTTATTTGTTTTGTTTTGTTTTTCTGTACAAAGTTGTTTTTAATGTATTATTAACTCTATTTTTAATTTTTACCTAGTCTTTTTCTTGTTAACTATATCTTTACTTTTAACTATATTTTTAATATTGACCTAGATTTTTGTAGTATAGTAGCTAATGATGAAAATTTTTTATTTCTACAACTGAAACTAGCTACAGTTTTGGGTACAAACATTCATATTAAATTGTGAAATAATGGCTCAGGCAATATGCACATATATATTGATATTGTATATCAATATACTATGTGGTACTAATGCATGTACTTCATTAAACTAAGAACCTACTATATTTAATATTAACAAAATTTCTTCTCTATTTTGTAATTTTGGTTATATCTTTTTTTACATTTATATAGTGCTTAGACTTGATTATGAATGGTAAGTAAAAGCATAGATATAAGTACTAGTTTTAGTTTCCTAAAATTGTTATGAGAACAAGTGGCAAATCTTAGGCAAAAAGTTCATTTTGTAATGAAGTGCCACTTTTGTGTCATGTTCTCAATAATAAGTATTTCTGGTACAATAGAAGGCAGATTTCCAACAATTTATGCAGCAAAGACATACAGAAGCCTCTTTATGTTCAGTGAACCTTGTGGTGGCCTCTTTAACAAAGACAGTTTCAGAGAAAAGTTTTCCTCGAATGTTTCAGTCCAGTAGTGGGTATGCTTTATATATATTTTCCGTGTGTCTTAGAGATCTCATTACTTCCCTTCTTGGTCAGTGTTTTCTTGGGCTAATGTTTTATTAAAGTTAATCATTTTTATTCTAGAGTTTTCTTTGTCAAATAACTGTATGGCTGCTCTCTGATACATATAGAACTGAATAATTATATTGACTCAAATAACCTGAGTAAATTTTTGTACAGTGATTTTTCATCCTGGCTTTTACTTCAGGTCCTCCCAATAACTCACCATACTGCAATCCCTTCTGAAACTCAATTTAGAAATAGGAAATTTGTGATTGTCATGATGGTAAAGTACTTTCAAGCATGAGATAAACTCAGCATTTTATTTGAAAATCCTAAGAAGAGAAATCTGATTGAAAATATTTGAAAGTTTATTATATGTCTGAAAAGCTAAATTTGCTGTATGATTTCAAACAAGTGGATTATGATATTAGAAAAACAAATGCTGCCATAAGAATAAAAATTATAACTAATGATGTTTTCTTTTTTAGTTTTTTTAATTGTTTTTAATTACAGTTTATTCGCTTTGTATCCCAGGTGTAGCACCTTCCCTAATGCCCTCAAATCCCACCCTCCCATCCTCTACTCTTCCCTTTCTCCTCCCCAAGTTCACTGATGGGAGAGGTCCTCCTTCTGGTCTCATCAGGACTGGCTGCATAGTCTTCCTCTGTGGCTTGGTAATGTTTCTCAGAACTCAGGGGGAGGTGATCAAAGAACCAGCCACTGAGTTCATGTCAGAGACAGTCCTTGTTCCCACTTGGATACTGAGCTACCATGGGCTACACTTTTGCAGGGATGCTAGGTTACCTCTATGAATGGTCCTTGCTTGAAGTTTCAGTCTCAGAAAAGACCCCTGTGCCCAGATTTTTTTGTTCTGTTGGTCTCTTTGTGGAGCTTCTGTCCCTTCCAGGTCTTTCTATCTCCCCCTTCTTTTACAAGATTCCCTGCACTCTGCCCAAAGTTTGGCTATGAATCTCAGCTTCTGCTTTTTTTTTTTAACGTATTTATTATACATTGTTCTGCCTGCATGTGTGCCTACAGGCCAGAATGGGCCACCAGATCTCATTGTAGGTGGTTTTGAGCCACCATATGGTTGCTGGGAATTGAACTCAGGATCTTTGGATGATCAGACATTGCTCTTAAACTCTGAGCCATCTCTTCGGCCTCCAACATCTGCATTGGCTATGAATCTCAGTATCTCCTTCCATACCTTGCTTGTAAAGTCTTTCAGTGGCCCTCTGTGATGGGCTCCTGTCCTGTTGCTTGTTTTCTTCTTCTTCCGATGTCCATCCCCTTTGCTTTCTGAATGAAGATAGAGCATCTTTCCTAGAGTCTTTCTTCTTGCTTAGCTATTTCAGGTGTACAGATTTTAGTAAGTTTATCCCATATTATATGTGTAATACCCACTTATGAGTGACTACCATGTGTGTCTTTCTGCTTCTGGGTTACCTCACTAGGGAAAATCTTTTCTATTTCCCACCATTTGACTGCGAATTTCATGATTTCCTTGTTTTTAATTTCTGAGTAGTATTCCATTGTGTAAAAGTACCACAATTTCTGTATCCACTCTTCACTTGATGGACATCTCAGTTGTTTCCAGGTTCTGGCTATTACGAATAAAGCTGCTAGAATCCTGGTTGAGCAAATGTCCTTGTTATATACTTGAGCATGCTATGGATATATGCCTATGAGAGATATAGCTGGATCTTGAGGAAGCATTATGGCTAATTATTGTCTGAGAAAGTTCCAGATTGATTTTCAAAGTTGTTGTACAAGTTTACATCCCCATTAGCAAAGGAGGAGAGCCCCCCTTTCTCCACACTCCCTAAAGCGTATGTTTTCACTTGAGTTTGTGATCTTAGCAATTCTGATAGATGTAAGGTGAAATCTCAGGGTCGTTTTGATTTGCACTTTCCTGATTACAAAGGAGGCTGAGAATTTCTTTAAGTGTTTCTCTACCATTCAATATTCCTCTATTGAGAAATCTCTGATTAGTTCTGTATCCAATTTTTAATT
Source organism: Rhombomys opimus (assembly GCA_010120015.1). NCBI lineage: Eukaryota > Metazoa > Chordata > Mammalia > Rodentia > Muridae > Rhombomys > Rhombomys opimus. The sequence continues at coordinate 53,681 of REGO01001186.1, forward strand.
GGATTACTTGGTTTGTTGTTGTTTAACTTCTTGACTTCTTTATACATTCTGGATATTAGCCCTCTGTCAGATAGTGTTGGTGAAGATACTTTTCCAATCTATGGGCTGTCATTTTGTTTTGATGACAGTGTCCTTTGCTTTATAGATTTTCAGTTTCATGAGGCATCATTAATTGATTGTTGATTTTAGAGCCTGTGCTGTTGGTTTTCTGTTCAGGAAATCTCCTGTGCCAATGAGGTCAAGGCTCTTCCCCAGTTTCTTCTAACTGATTTAGTGTGTCTGGATTAATGCTGATGTCTTTGATCCACTGAGACTTCAGTTTTGTGAAAGGTGATAAATATGGATCTAATTGCATTTTTCTGCATATAGACATCTATTTAGACCAGCACCATTTCTTGAGGTGCTGTCTTTTTTTCCATTTTATGGTTTTGGCTTCTTTGTCAAAAATCAAGTGTCCATAGTTGTGTGGGTTTATTTCTGGGACTTCTATTCGATTCAATTCATCCAACTTTATGTTTCTATGCCAGTACCATGCAGTTTTTTTATTACTATTGCTCTGTAGTACAGCTTGAGATCAGGATCTGAGATGCCTCCAGACCATCTGTTGTTGTACAGGATTGTTTTAGCAATTCTTTTTTTTTTTTTTTTTTTCCATTTAAATTTGAGATTGTTCTTTCAAGGTCTTTAAAGAATTGTGGT